>DWEM01000188.1:0-22690 GCA_018245935.1 Agara belti belti
CAGACAGAACGAAGAAATGCTCATCACACAAACATTTGTTCTGTATAAGAATCGAACCTTTAGAATTAGATTTTCTAACGACGACATCGAGAAGCCAGCCATTAAATCTCACGAAACTTAAATTCGATCTACATGTTGATTCATAAATTTTTGGCATAATAGAATTCTCGCTATAAAAAAATGTCTGCTGTCATTTGTCGGCATTCTATGTCAGTGGAGTCTCACGCTAATTGTCTATGGTCGTCACAATTCCCGGTACTCGCGTAGCGCATTGAGCCAGATCGCAGATAAAGGGCGCTTATTGCCACCCGTGTCCAAATGGCCCTTTAGTTATCATGCCAGTACCGTCTCTTCGACCGTTAATTAACTTAAAGTAGTTTTTGTCCAACGTCGTCTCTATGCTTACCGATTTTCTGCTAAATCGATGCGATATGCGAGCCGCGTCTTTCTATAATACTTTTTTTGTCAGCCATAATGACACCTTCTCGGAAGCGCTGAGCGAAAGGCGATTCTGTAGGTTTCGCCGACCGTCGAGCTGTTAGTGATTTTGCGAATAACGATGAACATCGGAAGGCGAGTCCACATATTTGTATCACAAAGTTGTCGATACTTAAACTGTATCATAAAAACGATTACAAACTTTTGGAACCAATAATGCACGTAGCGTATTGAATACGTATCGTGTATGAACATTGCGTAAGAATATTTTACTAGACGCAGTGATAAAATGTATGCTGTTGAGGCAGCATTGGAGCTGGATGTTGGAACTATGCTTGCGTCAAATTAATAATAATAACCCCAAATAGGATCGAATCGGTAGTATTATAGCTAGACAGCTATATATATGCAGATATTTATGGTAATCACACATATACTTGTACTGGATTGAAATAGAACTCATGTTCATGTGTTTCGTGTTCCTCTCTGCCAAAAAAAGTACACTCGGAATTTATGCCTGTATAGGTCATGCAACTTTTATAACGCGTGTAACGAAAAATCCCAACAATTAGATATTTTCAACTGCCCGATAGGTAAATATAAAAGGAACGTGAGGCAAGCAATAGCACAAATTAAACAGTTTTAGTGTTAGTCTTAGTTTCTTCTCTTTTTAAACGGTTTTATTTATTGTTTTATTTTTATAATTTTTCAATATTTTTTAATCTTGTATCTTAGACTCATACTTAATAACTCTCTACTTTTTCTGCTCCATACCCCAAAGTGCTTTTACTTTAATAATTTGTAATTTAGTGGTAACTTTACTGATTAACCAGTTTTCAATATAATGTATGTAATTTTGTATAACCACTGTATTGTATGCTTCCCAAATAAATAAATAAATAAATGAACTCACAGCATCCAGCTGAACAGTTAAGTTCACAAGCCACCGGTGCTGCGGGTCACTACGACGCATGTCTGTGGCGCAATACGAAAAGGCTCCTGAAACTAGCAAATAAATCTTTACGTATTCGTTGTTCAAAGCAACATAGGTACGATGGCATTGTCGAGCTGATAAAACGAACACGTAACATTCACAACGGGGCCCAGTTCCTCGCCCAGTCATGTAATAGGAATACGCTTAGAGCTTGTTTTCAAACACTCCGTATAAACCGGCACGACTCTATACATAATTCATACGACAAGGCTAGAACTCATTGATTGCCCAACAGGCGTTATACTACACGAAATACTACGATCACCCTTGTCGGCTACATACGAATTTAGCCTTTATCCCTGTTGGAATATAACTCGAGTTTCATTGAGGCGGGCGGCCCATTGAAAATAGCACTGCATCTCCCGATTCTTTGGGTTCAATTTCGCGCGATATCGCTACGGTTGTAGGAAGTGACCTTGGGCGGTCGGGGGCGGTTCGGGGTGTCGTCTGCCTCCTTAAGAGGGTGCGATGCGTCGGTTGCTTACGTAATAGATATTTTTATTCGCAAAGCCAAGTGGAATTTCGCTTTCTCGGGCTTCTGTACGAATTCGGTCCCCGTGATTACTTCTCTACAATTTCATAAGAATCGTCAATAGCGTACAAATTTTCTTAGCGATCGGGCAAAAAATTGTTTCACTAACTACATGACATGTATGTTTTTACAAACTAATAAAAAACAACACAACGTTAGATTTAAAACCAAACTACAAAAACAGCATGAAATAGAGGTAAGTACTTAATGTTTTCGTGCTGTTACTAAGAGGTAGAAAGCTACTGCATTGTGTTAGTCTGTTAGCATATCGTAAACGTACGATGCATTGTAATAGATATTCTCAACTATTGCATAATTTACAGAATTTTTGATTGAGGATTTTTAGAGTAACAACTCTGAGCACAGATCTCCCGCAAGTATGGCATGCTTAACTACACCACGCTGCTCAATTAAGAATTGACGAAAAGTCCAATGTGTAGGAATGTGTTGAGAATTCATTAAAACTCTTACGGACTATACTTTCTTTACGACGGTCCGTGAAAATCAATAACTTATACGGTAGATACTCCTCTTTCTAGTCCCCTCTTTGTTCGCTCATGTTTCAAGGATACAGGGAATTTAAATTAACATTATCGAATCGGAGACAACAATCAATGGTCAGATCAAGAACACCTCTAATAAACGACCACATATGACATAACTCATGAAAGTATACGAGGCGAAAAGTTAGTGAACACCATGCCAGTGGATATCCTTTCTGCCTACCCCTATCGGATATAATGATCACTGTAATTATAGTGACATTATACAATTACGTCATTCGCCAAATACAATCAGTATTAAAATACTTTTAGGACATATTACTAAAGCCAATCGCATACGACCTACAAGTAACCTTTCTTTTCGCATTAAGTCATCGTATAATTTTTATTAGCCTTCACAATAAAATATATCATTTAATCCTTTTGTTTGCCAGACATGTTATGTAAAGTTATATTACATGTTTATGGGCAACTAATTTTATCGATTAAGTGTTACAGCACTAAGTGCATTTAAGAGGCTTATATTATGTACGTCAGACAGGCAGTAATGGCTAATATTGATAGACTGTAAGCCACTTATCTATAGGCAAAGGTAATGACATCGATACAGGTACCAAACGCGATAAGTTTGTAAAGAATTTAATATGAAACTTATCTGGCGAGACAGAGGTAATAAAATGTAATTATGACCCATTACTTTAAGCACGACTGATATCAAATTAATAATAATGCAATGACATTATGTCCATTAAATATCTTTGCCAATGTTTTTTTTTATATGGAAAATAAAAAAGTCTGCGATATTCAATTTGTCAACTTGATTGATTACTTACGTTAGATTATTGAGGTTTCTGTCAAGAAACGCTGTAATTGCAAGTCTTTGATATGTATTAAATCAATTCTGCCGCAAATAGTATCCAATATCCATTCATAAATCACGCTCTGCAAGTGAACGACGACAATCAAATGAACGCGACGGTAACGGTAACTTTAAACTGGTCGTGTCATCGTCTCGCTGAAAACGAATAAAACATCCGAGATCTACGAAAACTCGCCGTATTTCTCGTGAAAACTCGCTATAAAGCGCAATCACGTGTGCCTTTTTCAATTCGGGTGATTTCATTCGCGCTATAAAAGTGTAATGGCGGCTGGAATGGCGCGCTGCTCTCCGCGAGTTGAGACACGTAACGATACGATACTATTCTCATTCAAGAACGATATACATAAACACGTCTGGCGGCGTAATTGAGTGATGACCGCTAAATCAACACAGAGTTAATTAAATAACAGGGTGATTCGTCTGCAAATGTAGCGCGGGAATTCGCGCCATTTTCACGTCTCGCGTGCTGTCAAAACAAACGCGTACAATGTACCAACCTAAATCCGCGTCGAGTTGACATTGATATGTCATAAATATTCAATTTGTCGAAATAAGCATAATTACCTAGCATGTTTTTAATTTAACACATGTTGCAAATCCTATTAATAAATTAGTAATCATTTAGTTAAGCAGTTAAATGGCTTATATGTATGAATATTCTTTTTTGTTATTATCCAATTTCGATATTGAAGATTTGTATTGGATGTTTTAAGTTTGTAGTTATAGTTCATCAACGATGATGACGGATAATAGAGTAATAATAAATCGGAATGAATCAGAGCAAATTATTTACCAGAACACTGAATAACATGAAATTAGACTCGTGGCTCGGTACGCTCAGCGTGACGTCATCCGCCCGGCGCCTCCGACCAAATAGCTTCTTTACAGCGTCCCACACAAAAATTATATTAATATCAAAAAGAATTCGCACAACACAAAAGCAGGCACGTGCCTATACAAAAACAGTTGCAAAATTACTCGCAAGTAGGCCACAATATGTCAGCCAACGCGACCAGCCTACTTTGACCCTTCGAGGCCCATTGACCTACGTCCCGCCACCCGCGAGGCTCTGCGCGCGGGGGTCGAGGGAGGCCTGCGTAATGCGGTCATCTTTACGCATTCAGGAGATGAGCATAAAACACGGTTCTCTCATTACCGACGTTGTTCAGTCCATTGAATGCCTCGAACACTCACAAAGGATTTTGGAAGTTATTATTTATATTCGGAAAGTTGTAACTTATACTAATGCTTATAGTATTTATCATTAAATCTATATACACTTCACATACTTAAGTGCCTATCGCCTTGCCTTTATTATTGTTTTTTACACAATATTCACAACAATTTTACTTGACATTTTAAATTCTTGATATTACATGACAAATCCACGAATGAAAAGGTTAGGTAGAGTTAGGAACGCTTTAAAAGTAAATTATTTTTTTAAAATATAATTGTGTGGTCCGTAAGAAGTCATGACCAAATTGAGTCAGATATATAAAGATTTATAAGGCAATTGCAACCATTTTGTTAAACTTAGTATCTGTGCATTTACTAAATAAGGTTTTTTTCTTAATATGTATATTAAATCTTAAGGTAGTTAAGTGCTTGTGTAGAGTGGGAAAAGGTGAATCCAGGCGCACGTATTTTGATCAATTGGCAGGCGGGCTCATGATGAATTTGAAGAAGGTAGATGGCGGAAAGTGTTTTGTCGAGACCATAGCGTGGAGCAGTAGAACCGGCTTGTCTCTAATATGAAATAGGTGTATATATGTTTGCTTAGCAGCAGGTACTAGCTAACATCTTGAAAACGATACGACTAAAATACTAAACAGCAGAAATATTAACAGCTTTGTTTTGAAGTGGCCAAAATATCCGAATCCAATGTCCTGATATTTATTGCAGACGTTGTCTAGCGAGAAACGCGAGCGGAATAATTATATTTGAAACTCGTTCATAAAACACTTTTATTACTCGAACGGTGTAACGGAGCCGAAAAACCTAAATACCCACTTATTATTCTCGAGACGAATGTCGAACAGATTAGAAAATGTCACAGATTGACAAATAGTCTATTTATGTATATGTGGTGGGTAAGTTTTGTTTCCTTTCGATTGCAAAAAAAAATGAAGTTTTCGTGTTCTCTACTTTTTTTAAATGTAATTTTCAGTAATCAAAATTACCAGTACAGCACAATCTTTCGTAGCCAATCAATGTACAAATAACCATAACGGCAAATAACACAAACTCACTCTGAATTAATTAAGTTCGAAAGATACGCGTGGCTCGCCGTTATATTTACGGCGAAACGCATAACATTTTTAACCTTAATTGGGTGCAGCTCAGGGCAGGGTGAGGCCGTCTGGGGGTCGTCTGGGCCCCGCGACCTACATCGCAGGTCCGCCGCGCCCCGCGCTCCCCTCGCTCGAACGCGTGTCTGCCTCGACCCCCGACCCTCGAACCCCCTGTCTGCATTACGTAATGCGATTTACTACCGCGTTACAATATTTATAAATGCTGTAAACATTGATAACCGTTTATAACGAAGTCGTTCCAATGATAACATGTCATCAAAATATGTAACAACAAACATGAGTCTTAATTTAAACAAAAGAAACAATTGAATCGATTTTATTGTTGTGTTCTATTTACAAATTGGCGAAGTCTCGCACTGAATATTGATTTAGATACACTAAATGAATCCCCTAAAGACGGTATTCAGTTCTACTTTGAACATTTTTATGCACACTCCAAAAAGCAAACTTTTGCCGAGCTCTTTTATGACTATTCAGTTTTAGTTATTATTATTATTATTGTTATACCATAACGCCAGGTCCCTAACGCGGTAGGCAGGGCACACCGAGTGCTAAATATCTCTGTCCTTACAAACCTGACGTGCTTTGTCTACATTCATCACTCTCTTCAGGACATGACAGTTCAGTTTCAGCAATTCATTTAATATATGCAATCTATCGAATATTCGGTTCTCGGTAATTTAATCATACATAAACGAGCTCTATTATTCAGTATCATAACCTTTGACATTCATTAATAACCATGAATAACTAGTCCGTACATAGATCCTACATATTAATATTACGAGTACCCATACATACTCGTATATATAACTATTTTGAGGTTGTGATAGATTGGGAACTACTTATAATGTGTAAAATGTATTTGTTCTTTCCGCCAATGTCGTCGAGTTGGTGACGTCATTGCTGTATTGAAGTCGTCAAGTTATAGACGATTAACAGAAGATTTTCTGTCAATTCCAGGTGGTCGATACCGTGGTATGCAAGCCGGAGCCGCCGGAGTTGCCGCCGAAGAAGGTGCGGAACGAGGAATACGGGTACGCGGTGTACATCGACCCGTACGTGTACCAGCCCTACAGGACGACGCCCACCTTCAGGCCGTGGGGCAAACGGGAACCGGTGCTGCAGCACCCCGAGCGGGTGGTGAGGGTGGCGGACTGCACGAGGTTCGAACGCGACTTCCAGCCGAACGTCGCCCTCAAGCCGCTCACGCCGCCGGTCGACGACGTGACCTCGTCCACGTCCCCGCCGCCGCACGCCGACCCGGAGCTCGCGGCGAGGCTGCTGGACGCGGAGGCGAGGCTGGCGGAGCGCGCGCGGCTGCTGGACGAGAGGGAGGCGGAGCTCGCTCGGCGGGAAGCGAGCCTCGAGGAGCGGGAGAGGGAGATGGAGCGACGGGCGCGCGCCGCGGAGAAGGAGCGAGAAGACAGACCGGCGGCCGAGCCGTCGCCGCCGTGCGACGAGCCCGCGGCGCCGTGTTGACACAATTACGGTCGTTCGCGATGAACGCTGAGTGAAGTGTCTCCAGAGTACAAAACGTTCGCAGAGACTTTCGGAACGAGCGGCGACGTGGCGACGCGGCTGCGGCTCCCGTTGCATGCACAGTGTTGTCTCGTTTGTACCGTTTACTTAAACTAACAACTCAACAGTGACCGAAGCGACCACGAGATGTATCTAAGGACGGCTGAATACATCAATAATACGATATAAGTCTAGTTTATATCGCCGACGTCAGTGATACGGATGAAACGAGTGTACATATACGATCATATCAAGTACAGTTTTGTGAAATTGTTACATAGTTGTTTTATACATAATTTACAGTTTTTTCTCGCGTAAACCACTTCGATGTGTGCCATTCTGAAGGTACCGCCGTTACCTCTCCGTGTAACCTCAATCTGTGCTTTTCAATAATCAATAGAATACTCACGTACTATGTTAGTAATAAATTACAACCGTAAGCATAATTTATACAGGGTTATTTTTAAGAGTACATAAATACATACGGACTTAAACTAATAGCATCTGTATCGCTTTGTTACCTCTTGCACAACCTGACTCTCGGACGGTGCAGACCGTACCCTAATGTTATACGATACACGCAATAGTTTCTACAACTTGCATTTTAATCTTTCGTTTTCATACTAAATAACTCTGTATAAAACCTCAGGCATACCAAATAATATCAAACAAACCAATACGACATACTATATACATATAACTAGAACCAGCCTCCATGATGAATTCTGCTTTGAATTTTGAAAAAGAAACACAGTAAACTTATCATTTAATATTCTATAAATTATTTAGTTGTCTATGAATTGTTATTGTTTATGAATAAACCATTCTGAGCATTTTTTGTTGTTGTAATAGCGTGCTCCGCTATTGCCAGTGTGCAATTTGTAGTCTATTTCACTAGAAGATTATTGTTTTTTTTGTGCATATTTATTATTGTTATTATTATTTATTTTAATACTTTTAAATAAGATATTGGCCCAATGAATTTAAATTTAAATAATAATCATTATAACTACTATAATTTGGCCTAATAAATATAAGAAACACGTCTTCTAGTGAATACTTATTATTAAAACAGGCTTTCATGGTAAATATTATAAAATATGTAATTCTAATTCTAAAACTACTACCTTACTATTACATTAAATAACGGCGATGTCTAGGCTGACAAAATTAAAATAAGGGTTCTAACCCGCATACTACCTCATTGTATATAAAATATTTGGCAAATAAGTAAAAAAAAAAGTTATAAAGATAAGTAAATCTTCATTATAAAACTACTTTATGATTCATTTTGAGTCTGTACTTTGGAGCAATAATTTAAAAAAAAAACAATTGACCGTCACTGCCTGAATGTGAACTAGGTATTTGGTTTTATCTTTTAACTTTTTTAATAATATAAATTGTATATCAATGTTTTGGATAAGCTAATGAATTCAGTTCATAAGCAATTTGACATCAATATTGGGTAGCAATAGCAATTTATTTTTTTATCATCACAATGTCATACTAAATAGCGCAAAAGGTGTAAATCTTTAGCATTTTTACCGAACTTTGCATAATGTAGATGAGACGCTGGACGCCTTTGCCTGTAACAGAGCATTTTTAATATTTTTTCGTGTGCGATTGATGCTTAATTAATGAACGTAATAACACAGACTAAATTTAATGATTATTGTACAAATGTAATTTGAAATTTTCCGAGACAACTTTATGATATGACGTAGCCATCTTCCTATTTTGTTTTTTTTTTAATTTGACAGCAAACGTCATCATACCATAAAGCTGTTGTTATATAATTTTTTTTTTTGTTATACGTCCTCGATCACCAGTGATCGAACCGCTTATTTGTTAATACAAAAAACTTCTAATATTGCAATTGTTATTAGAATTTGGAACACAAGCGTAAATTGATGTTGGGTCAAACATAAAACTGTACGTACCCCGGAAACACGTCGGGTAGATTAGTAACGCGTATTACGTGAAATAAAATTTCACTTTTGGATGTGACTGTTGAATTTTGGCAAAGCTCAAACTTGTATAGACACTAATGTCTTTTCATTCAATATTCTATTCCTTTTAAAGAGTGCTATGTTACGTTGTAGTTAGTCGTTGTAAGCTATTTCGTATAGGTCGTATCTCTAGTCAGAGACATTTCGAGAAAAATAAAAAAATACCATTATTACTTTTTAATATATTATTCGATTAGTAGTACCACGGGCGATATGTAAGAGTAACTTATTTTAAACCATAGACTAGTGTTATTATTGAATGCATTGTACGTCAGATAAAAAAAATAGGGTGTGCCTAATGAATTAATTTTTTTACCAAGTGACCGAAGAACTATGTAATCGAAAATTACCTACGCATTTCGTTGCGTTCATCTTAGGAATTTTTGTTTGGTTAATCGTCGAGTAAAAAAAAACATTACCTACCTTTCATACAGTTTTGACAAAGGCGTAATATAATTGTATCTAGATAACTTGATTTGAATTTCGATTATCGAAATTTGAATATCGATTGATAAAAAAGTTTTCCAAGTTTTTTTTGATTCAACACATTTTTTATGTGCTTAGATAGCAAGCTTTTAGTCGTCTGATGTTTATAAAAAGCGCGTTAATTCATTGGGCACTTCAGCTGCGACACAATATAATTTACACTCGTATTGTATGTATGATATATAAAAATATGAAACTTTTCTGTCAGTACCGTTATCATCGTGTATTTTGGTGCTATGATATTTTTGGCTTGGCTAAATTAGTGTTTAATTGTACATAAGTATGATATAATTTTATTATTTATTGGCAACTATTTTGGTTTTAAAAGATCACATAGGGATTACTGATAATAAGCAGACGATGGCTAAGCCATTATACGTTTTAAAGACAAACTATACAAATGCAGCTAACGCCATAGGCTTGTGAATGTTATTGCTGGTACTTACGCGATTGACAGTCATAGAAATATTATGTCATTTGCGTAATCGCAATAACGCGGGTAGCAAGCTGGTTGGTCGCCTTTAGATTGGTATAAACAATTAGCAACGACAGTGGGAGATAATTTTTACCTTTAATTTTATTGGTATTAAAAAAGCAGAAATCTACCACAGAGTACACACACATACACAATTTCAATACAATCCTGGAAGTATTAAAAAAGGGTACATTGCTACCAGCGTCCTATGACGCCTCGAGAGCGAATGGGGATTGCCACATTTGAAAATTATGTGATTTTTATATATGAATAATGAAACAATTAAGAATCTACGACGACGACGACGAGCAGTACTTTAACATTAAGGATAAAGATCACGCTACCTTATTATTTGGTATACTTCTAAAACGTAGCGTTAAAAATGTGTGATGTAAGTAGTTTGTACGATTGTTTTTTTTAAATTCAAATTCAATGAAACTGATCCGGTGTTGTGTTTGTATATAAGGCTGTTAAATTAATTAACGCTTTAATTATAACGTAGATTGTAACACTGAATAGTATCGATAGAAAAGTTTCAATTAATTCCTCTCACTGTCTCTATAAATGGAATGGTGCTAAATATAGAGCCATACTTTTTCTATTTTATCTGTGACTTTTCGTCTTTATATAAAAAGTTGCCTTGTCAAAAATGGCGGCAAAGTACCTAACCTAAACTTTTTTATATTTATTTTGTATTACGAATCAATTATTTAATAAGCAGTATTGATCGATCTATAAGATAAAAAGTAATTTAATGTTTTACTGTTTTGATGTTATAAAATAATTTCATGCTTCATTTAATTGTGTTATGGCGAACGAAAATCGATTAATAGAAGTTCAATTATTGTATTATCGCGCGAGTTAAATACCATTGATAAGGAATTAAGAAATCAGGTGTGGTAGAGGTTATTTAAATTTAAAATATTAAGTGCTTGTGTTTATTTAATTTTCTATTTTAAATATTATCGCCTCTCGTCCTGTCGTTTGCTGTCAGACAAATCAATATATTCTTGTAAAACGTGTACCAAACGTGTAGATGATGTAGATATTATTATGTTTTATTAATTTTAAATAAGGACAGTGAGAGAATTACAGTGTAATGTAAATATAATTGACGCAGTACGATATTATGAGCGAATGCCAGGCTGTCGTAAACCCTTAATACTAAATAACGCAAATACCTGTCTCGAATTTTTCAAACGCATTCACTTACATAATAAATATATAAATATTGTCGATTGACATTTAATTTTATTGCTACCTCATTTATTATGGTTATCGTTTAAAGTTTTCACTCACAAATCACTGTAAGTATATATAATTACAGACGAGCCGCGGCGCTCTCGGGGGCCGCTTGTGTGGAAATTAATGAGAAATTTTGAGACATAGGTAAAAAGCGGTTCGTGATTTGCCAGGGTATGACATACTCCTGTGATCTCATTGTATGATTGTTTTAGTGTACTGTACATTATTGGAGGAATTCCTTACGTAGCAGTCGCAAAACTTGAATTCGGTACCCTCAATACATGCAAACATCGGTACATGTATTTATTATTCAATTATGTCAATTTTATTTTCGCCGTTGTACCTACACGAAACATTTTTGTACATTAAATATACGTAACGTAATTGTCACAAAAATATGTACTTACTGCCGCAAGGAACGAATGGAAAGATGGAAAACTAGTTTTAGTAAATTAATAATATTGAAAGCTGTCTAACGTTGTCGAAGGACTTTTTTATCTGTTCTTCTTGTCGCATTAATAATACAGATGAAATGTCGAGTGATTTTTTTTCACTTACAAACTGTGCAGGAGCAAACGTAGACATAATAAACCCTAGAAATAGATCTATCTAACCATTAAGTGTCGAAATGAACGCAGTCTTGTTTTGTGCCAATAAAATTGATGTGCCGTGTGGTGTAATGTACGGCAGTAGGTATCGTAAGTAAGCAGAATAATATAAAGCGCGCCACTGTATGGTCCATACCAAAATGTGTTAAATAGATACTTACCATATTTTTAAACATTAATATTTATCCGTTTACGTTCAATACGCTTCGTATGCAGTTGTTTAGGTTATTTGTTTTTTTTTTGGTCAGAATTAAAAATTTTGTACATATTATTATACTATCGAATATTGGAGTGGATTCTACTGCATCATTCGTGTAGAGTTGAAATATATTATGAAGTTTTTGAATATGTATTTTTACGTATAAAGTAAATGGAATCTGAACGTTCGATGAACATATTACTTCAATAAGAAGACAGGCCAACGAACCGTCGATATGCTAATGATATTGTTATCGATATTTAAGACAAAGGTATGATGTAAATTTTTTTTCAAATATTCTTGCCATTTGTGAATCATTACGCAAGACTGACAAATTGTGGTAACGAGTGTTATAATAAATTGTAGTAATGTATGTATAGATACTCGTCATTTTGAAAATGTGAAAATAAAAATCGTGATCTTGCCATTTTATCAGAAAATTTGAATACAAAGATGGTTGTTTAACAAAAAAAAAATTCGTCTATTGGAATTATTATTAAGGGCCAGCAAGTGGCATTTTATGGTCTCCGTATAAATATGTTACAATTAAAAAAAAAAAACGAATTGAGTGTTAAATAAGTACGCACTAGCATATGTGTTTTATTGTAATAATTGTTATATTATAACAAGTTCAATTTCTCACGAATGATGCATCCAAATCCTACATAGTAAGCTGACATAATAAATATTCTGTTACGTTAATTTTGTATATAAGGTATTGAATGTGACCGTGTCTTTAATTATACAACATACATATACAATACAAAGTTGTATAATTATTATATTATTTGCGACTGTATGATGTACGAACGCCCGAGGGAAACGAATAACTCACGGAATGTGTGTATAGCGGAAAAAGTTTTTTTTTTTAAATTCTATTTCGATTCGCGTGCACAGTTTATATACAGTACCTGACAGACGTTTAAGGTGTGAATTGGCATTGACAAAACTAATAAAACAACCAATCCGGTATACACACAGTTTCGTAAAGTGGTATCTATGTGTTTTTAATTGAAATAAACGCTTGTTTTAATTGAAATAAACCTCGTGGAGCAATAAAACGAAATGATTTCCAATTATACGTGTTTCATTTGTGCATTTCAATACTTTGTAATTGTTAAGTAATGATTAAATGTACAGTAAATATGATTGACTTTATCTTTAAATAAATATATTTAAATAAAACTCACAAAGCTTAGAGTTTAACAGATTTAGAATGGCATGCGCATCTGCATGTCGCCAGCGTTATAGATTACGATCTAAGCCTTCACATTCTGAGAAGGACGAGTGACCAAAATATGAATAATAAAACGGTTCAAGAACGCAAAGCAAATAGGTCTGAAACCTAAAGATAAATATTTAGTTATTGCAGACAAGCAGCTTGTCTCTGATGCACCTATATCCTGAACAATGCTGAAAGACTAAACATTTTTCTATATATTGAAAGCTCCATGCAGTCCGGCCACCAGATGATAAGTGGTCACATTTGCTACAGCAGAGCAGTTGCCAATAGTTGTCGGTATTGAGGTAGAGCTCGTTTGACGCCTTTCTTGATGAGTCCCGAGCCATTACGCTTCGGGAATAACTCAACGAAAATGTTCATTGTAACTTCTCGAGTTGATTGTTAGAAATATAAACAACTTATATAGAAAGTAGATTGTTACAAGTCATCTATATCCCACGACGGAAATCTACGCTGTCGTATTAAACATTATTTAGAGTTTCCATGAAAGGAAAATTTCACCACAAATTATAATTATAGAAACGCCATCTCTATGTAACAAACAAACTAAAGAAAATATTTTGAAGTAGTAAGTACATACACGAGTCCTCTGCATAATTTTAGTTCTATCAACGTGTACTAGATGGAGCTTATACTGTAATATTCTTATTACAATTTTGATTAGGTAATTTTATTACTATAGGTAGTTACGAATATTATAATTTCGCTTTATTTTTGTCTGCAGTCGGTGACTTAATTACGTCTAGATCTTTAAGCAAGTCCGCTGACTTTTTATGACTTTCACTTTTTATATGGTAATAGTTTGATCTCTAACGAGCAGAACACTAACAGTTTTTTTAACCCAACATAAGGTATTTTTTCCGGCTTGTAGGTAATTTTAATAACAAAAGTAGGTCCACTATTGTCTTGTGAACGAAGGTCTCAGCACAAGAGGAGGCAGATTTTATTATTATTCAATTGGAATTGTTCCTACTTATTACTTAGCCGATATAGATAAATGCTAAGAAATTTATAAATAGAATACGTAACAATTCAGTTTGATATAAGTATATAGCGAATAAAACTAATCCTGTAAGTATAGGTATTATACGTAGTTATCGCTTTATTGTCATTTATCTTATTATTCTTTATAAATTTAGATAGGGTCTGGTAATCTTTGAATATTTAGAATATAAAGAAGAAACTTTGGACAATACCAAAGGCGTATGAGGCACGCTGGGATTCTACCTGCCTATTGCTCTTTTGCTGCCAATAATTTGTATTCCACCGCCACTGTACAGGTTTTCGAACTAGCATTCTCTGTGACATAACTTAACGGAACATTGTGTGACAGTTTTCTGACGATAGAATTTCATATACTATTGAACAGGCAATACCAAATACTAGCTAGATTTATACCACATTAAAACTGAATGTTTCCTCTTTTGATATTATATAATGAGATATTATTTAATAAAAATATAGCACCACTTGTCCGATCCCTTAAAGCCTTTTATCTCTAAATATGTAAGTAAGTAGTTGATAATGAGTTCGATGTCCGTTTCCAAGCACTTACATATTATCACATGAACTATATCGCATTATTATTATTACATGTTATAATCAAATTATAAATGAAAATTAAATGGGTGTATTTTTCTATATCCGATAAATTTGACTTCTAATAAACTACTAACCCGTTCGTATCGTGGTTCAGTCTCGCCTATTTTCTTTGGGGATAGGCAGTGATTAAAGATTTCCACAGACTACGATCTTGACAAACTTCTTTCGCTTCGTCTACCTTCATTAAAAGCCATAGATATGGAATAAAATAAGTAAAAACATCAGAGTTTGATTTATAAAAAAAGCAACAAACTCACGACATACGAGTCGATCTTACTCTCAAGACGCGCGAATAGATATTTCACATCAAAAACATAGACCCTGGCGATGGAAGAGTCAATGAAACCTAGTGGAGTAGAAGGTCGATCAACCAGCCTTGGAAGTTGTAGGATAAAAAACAGGATACATCCATACTAAATTCATTTATTACACAAACAAGAACCTTACTTTGTATAAGTTAGTGACGCACAAAGCAGTTTATGATAAGGGCAAAATATATTATTTCCTTCCTGGTCAATTCACCTTAGACTATGGGTTTTAAATGGAGCGAATCCCAAAGGATATTAACGAATGTTTACCTTGTTTAATATGAAAAACCAAGTCTATTTTGCATTTCTGTGGAATCTACCATATAAATGAGCTATACAATGAATTGATTAAAATAATATGTCAATGAATTTGTGGAATTAGTGGAAGGTTTACTGAAAATAAATTGGAACACCACATAAAAAATATTGTTTTTTTATTATGTAAAAGTATTAACGTACAAATTCAGGATATCACTATAATACAATAATATATTTATTTACCAACAATAAAATTGGAATGATTTCAACGTATAAAAAAAACATTTGTTCAAAACAATAACAATTCATTTTAACTAGACGACGATTCTTAGAAAAGCAACTAAATATCCACATATAAAATATAGGTACCTATATATAAATTATAATCATTATTAAGTAGACAACCATAATATTGTAGCAGTCTATAATATTGTGAGTTTAATGTTTTAAATTATTATTATCATTTTAGAAATAACCTCCCTTACTACGCGCTTATCTTAGATCCAACACATTGTAATTTCCTTTAACTTATGACTTAATATAAAAAAAATTGGAAACCGTAACCGCATTTCGCCCGCAACCCAGATGAAACCAGATCGAACCGGTTCGAGTGTTTTACAGTTTGGAGGCAACGGCGTTGGAGCGCCGCAGGTCGGTGAGCTTCATGGCGAGTCCCATGTTGCCCTGGATCTTGATCTTGCCCTGGAAGAAGGCCTTCTGCGGGTTGAGCTTGCCGGAGACGAGGTCGGCGACGTCGTCGTCGTTGACGGTGAACGTGACGTCCGGCTTGTCGGTGCCCTTGTACGCGACGCGGCCCTTGCCCTCCTTGGCGTTGATCACCCAGTAGCCCTCCGCGCCGCCGGGGCCGTTGAGCACCTTGAACCCGTAGATGCCGCGCACCTTTTCGATCAGCTTGGTCTCGTCGTTCTCCATCGCCTCCTCGAGTCTCTTTATGTGCTCATACACTTTGAAATCTTGTGGATTGTCAGCGATGGCGGCCACTTTGTTAGCGGCGGCGTTGTCGAAGCCTCTCCGGTACAAAGCCAGCACCGCGGCGCCTCCGAGACCCAGATTGTGCTGCAGCGCAATTCTGGCGCGTGGTACCTGATGCAAAGGAATAAAATTAATTATCACATACTTTCGTCAACCAGAACACCTAGCAGAGTGAAGCATGAGGCATCTTCTAGTTGAACTAGTTTCGAGATCGTTACATATTAATGAAGAGAACTTTATCATCGTTTGTTAACTTTTATATTTTGTATCAATTTAAGTTTAAACTTCAAAATTGTTTATTTCATCTTTTTTGCTTTTCGGCATCGTCATCAGAGTCTGAGTTTAGTTTGAAATTCCAAGTCTCCAACGCATCGGCGAGGTAGTGTAAACTTGATAACAAAATTCCCCCCGAACAGACAAAACCCAAGACAAGGTGAGTTAATAAAAGGTAGTAAGATGGCAGAAGCCTGAAATGAGAGGACAAAGTTGTTGTTGTGTTGAAAACAAATTTTTGTAATTCTAGAAATTTTAGATAACACGATGAAACTTTGCAAATGTATATAAATTAATTTATCACTACTCATAGTTAGATAAAGAGCATAAATATATCATAGATAAAAATTGCACTTCGTACTGGATTATTTGATATTACATAATGAAATATCACGATGAAATTATAAAATCTCCTGTTTGTAATGTCGATAATTCCCTAAATAGAATTTGTAAAACAATTTGTAAAAAGTAGAAGTACACACCATACCGAGATGTCTTTCATTTTGAATGGCAACAAATTTTCTCAAAGTCACTCAAAAAAAGTCTTTTTATAAATTTAACAATAAATCAATAAAGATCTAATTATGGTCTCAAAGTTCAATATTATGTATGAAATACTTAGCAATTATGTAAAGTCATACGATAGGACCAAAGGTTACAAAGTGACTAATAAGAATGAACAAGCATTTATTTTCTTGTGTAAGTGAAAACAATGAGTAGTCCAATCTGGCCTCGTGGTCCAATGGTTAGAGATTCTGACTGCAGAACCGGAGGTCGTAGGTTCGATTCCCACCCAGGACAAACATTTGTGTGGTGAGCACATCTGTTTGTCTGTCTCTGGGTGTAATAAATAAAAAGTATATTTATTCCGGCAGTACGGTTACTATGTGGGCTATCCCCACATATACCCTAGTAATTTTCTACTAGGAATGTTGGGGTATAACACCCTAGAATTGCGTCGTAACATCGCCTTGTTGGATTACTTCTTACGACTCCTTAGAGGTAACCTGTTCAATCCATCGGTACTAGAACTGATCTCACTAAACGTCCCGGACAATTATATCTGGTCCCGACGTCGGCAACTGTTTGCTACACCAAGGGGTAGATTACTAATTGTAAGGGAATCGCCCCTGAATAAGGTGATCAATTTGCTCAATGGCTTGGTGGCTCGGAATCCGAGCATAGATGTTTTTTGCACACCACTTGCTGTATTTCGCAGTACGGCAGGCGCATATCTAGAAGGGCTTGACAAGCGCATTGGAGTCAATCTGTAATGTTTGCCAACGCCATGTATATAATTGTATGATTATAATAAATAAATAAATAAAATAAATAACAATGTATAAAGTACATAGAGTAGATGCAGCCAGGTATTAATTTTAAAACATTTAATTAAAAAAATAAACTTATAGAAATACGTTATACTTCTACATTACAAATTTGATTTTATTTTGTTTAGAGCACATGTAGTGAGTGACACAGTAATCGCCCACATGTACATTTAGAAACAGATCAATTTGTTTCACCCCACCGAAAGTATCAGTAATCTGTACAATCAACTAAGGCTAATGAATGTTTAGCCGAATGCCGGTAATACCACGTGCTCGTTAGTGGTGCCAGTGTACGTTTAGCTGAACGCGGGCGCGGCGCGTGAAGGAGCCGTCGACCGCCACGCGCCGGCGCGCGCGCATCCGCCGTGGAAAATGTAAGGTGCATGACATCGCAGGTGACCGCGCAGCCACCTGCCCCCAACCGCTCAGCTGACCTTTATTTATACTAACAAGACGTCCACGCTGTTAGACGTGCACTTCTCGCCACGCAAATAATGAAATAAAAATAATAAATATCCTATGTTCATTCCCGAGCTTCAAACTATCCCCACGCCAAATTTCGTTACAATGCGTAACAGAGAGACAGACAGAGTTACTTTGTATGCATATAAATCTTCCGCTTAAATCACTCTGTCTATTGATGAAAACCGCATTAAAATCCGTTGCGTAGTTTGAAAGACGATCAGAAACGACTCTGTTGTACATTATGCAGAGATAAAAGCAAAAAATTACACAAATGTGACTTTGTGTGTGCAATTGTCTATTATTTTGTAATACAACTCATAGTAGTTCATTCATAATAATTGAAAAAAGAACTTTTTTGTCAATACCCTGCTCAGTGACTCAATTAAATCTATTCCAATTAGTGAATATCTGTTAGAAGTTAATGCGATTACCGGACCTTTTACACATCGCTCAAATAATTGTTATTTGATTAACGTGCCGTACAAAGCACGTGCACGTTCTTGAAAACTGACTAATAATATTCAATTTAACTACCGACCACGCCCGGCTTTGCTTCATTTGTAATATTATATATCGTCTGCAAAGAGCAACCAGCGCCACTCTATAACTACGAGTATATAAAATAATCGGATACATTTTGCTGCGAGAAAATCTTGTATTCCTGTAAGATTTTTCCGTCGCGTAATTGCTTGTCGAGCCAGTTTATGTGTTTTCCCACAGGAACTAGCTCGAGCAAGACTGACTTATCAAATAACTCGGGAATTATCAAATAACTGCGATTCAATATTTAAATATACCTTTGTAGGAAAATGCCCCATTTTCATACGAATACATAGATACGGTTTAGGTTGATGTCTGTAATATAGACAGAAATTGCTATTATTATTTGTAAATGCAATTGCTGTAAAGAATTAATTAGAAGCTTTGACATTTTTAAACAAAATCGAAATCGGTTGCAGATTTCCATAGGCGGTAGAAACCACAGACGTAAAAAAAATACAATCACAGATGCATTATAATTGATGTTTTATCTATACTCAGCGGAGTGGGCGGCTTACGAGTGGTTTTATAATTAGAACTTGGGGGATAAAGTCATAAAACCGTTTATTCTCCTCACTCTATATTTCCGTCGTAACCATTTAAATTAAAGAGTCACATTTAAAACAGCGATTTCAAAGATCTAGTGCACTAAACTCATTTTAATATAGCATTTGAAATTATTTTAACCATAACACTCTTTGTCTATTATGATCTTATATAAATTGGATCACGATAAATATAATATTTTAAACCATTTGATTCCAGTTCGAATAGCTATCATAAAATAAATTGTAATGAGTTCTGTAAATAAAATAGATCGTTACGTAATTTGCAAATTATATAGGAAATAGACAAATTATAGAGAAATTTTAAATAATATTATGACTACATGGTATCCCAATTCGTAACAAAATTAAGTTTTTTTTAAATAAAAGTTTTGTGTGTTTAATTTTTTTGTAAATAAAAAGATTAGACTCCAATATTATCGTTATTAGTATTTCATTAACACAACAAAGATATAAATGGAATTCCAAGTAAACATATTAAACATTTCTCATTAAACAATTTAAAATTAACGCAATTTAACACGCTAGAAGCCACAAACACATGCAATGGACTATGAAAAAGACTTGTTTATTAAAAACGAACATAAATATAGGGATAGGCACCGTAAGATAAAATTAACAACAGTTTTTAAAACGCACGGGATATTTTACAATTGAATAGCGTTGCGGGGACAACTGCCAGTGACATCATAATAAAATTACCAAGTTGAATGGTCTCACGCCAAACAAGTGCGCTTTTGTAGCAGATAATTCTATAATAATATGACCGGTGACTATTAGTGGTGAATAAGTCGATGGCCGCAAAAACCATTCGTAAATCACCGTTTTCTACAGTTAGGCGCCATTTTAGTTGTATATTACGATGGTCACAGTAGCTAAATTTCAGTTATTGTTAGTATGATTTTTTTTACATTCAGTAACACTGACATACTTTTATTAAAAAAAAAAATTTCAACGTATGACCTAACCCGATCTAGATATCGAACCTATACCTAATTTTATATCGGATTGAAGTATTCTGAACATTCATTAGAAAAGAGAATCAGAGCAGCTTGCTGAAAATGTCAACCAAATTGCGCTAATTTGAGATCGTTCAGCGGACTTTAGCGTATGCTATAAACTGGCTACTCTCACCGCGTCTAAATAGATCCTCGACGCAATGTCCACAACCAGTAGGTAAATGGCTTACGACGAAACGAACGAGCATAATGATATTTTACAGTAAGTAACTATGTATGCCGTCCGGTGATTAGTCAACAAATTGGGTGTAATTAGAATTTATCGTCAATCTTTCATTAGAAGCCTGGCTATGCGCCGTAGCGGACCAGCGAACCGCATAGCCTTGCTTTCTTGTCGTGTAACTTTTACTCACTATCTCAGCTAAATCTTGGCACCATACTGTTTAATTTATTGGTTAAATAAATTCCGCAGGCTCAGCCAGTGTTTGCAGCTTTATAAACTTATCTAAATGCTAACGATACGTTGCCGTATATGGATGCTTAAGACATCTCTGACAATTAATTAAAAGATGAATAAGTTTTTTTTTTATCGCGATAAATTAATAATTAATATTACATTGACATCGCTCATACGTAAAAAATGATTACTTAGAAATTTATAATAATGTTGATAGAGTTGGGTAGTGTTAGCTTAAAAACTTAGGATTCTAAACAGTTATCCAGACAGCAGATACTGTTAACTTTAAAGCAGAGAGATACTAGGCTACCAACATTTCCTGGCAAGTAAAGGGAGATATTTAAATTAAAATGTATATTTAAACATTTAATTTTTTTAAAATAATAAATCAAGGCATTGGATGGCTTCTTCATGAGTGTGAAGCATTATATATTTTATTATTATTACACATTTTATTTAATGTTAATTGTGATCAATGAATTGGTTTCTGCAGACAACTTAGCTCCTTGCCGTTCTACCATTTTTAAGTTTTTAAGTTAACATTCTAGAGGAAATTTAAAGACTTATGTGTTTTAAGTAGCCCGTATCCTTGTGTAGACTATTTATTATCCAAACTAGATGGTGCAGTTTTAACGCATAAGCGTAACTGAAACATAAAATGACTTTGGCATTAATAAATCTCAAGTCATCTAATTTGAATCCAGATAGATTAGTTACTTGCCGATCAATTCACGAATAATTGTAACTTTAACGTATTTTTGAATACAATAATGATAAAAAACTGAAAATCATTAGTACAGTTAAGTACATAAGTACTTAGAGCAATGCACGTCGGAGCGTAAAAAGCTAAGTAGGAAGCACGGAACGACAACAATACATTAGTCTCTTACGGTGTTTTGTGCCATGAATGATGCCTTTCTGAATCGATGAGCTTGAGAATCACCGAGCGAGGCGACGGGGAAAATAGAAAAATGGAGCATTACGTTTTGTGGGCAGCGGTCGGCATCACGATTTCACGGACGTGGTAATGGCGGTATTAGACGCGTAGCGACACGGAAAATGCCGGCCGTCGACCCTGGCCGCCGGCCGACAGGCGGGACGATTTAAAATCTCATCCAGAATCTAATGTTTGTTAACCACAAAATGTGCTTCCGCCAAATTTTAGCCTGTATTAGAAATGTTACTTACGCTACATTTTATATTATCAATATCAACAGAAGTCAAAAACTTTATGGCCACAATTGACAGTTCGCAATACTTAAAAAATTGTTATTAATCTGTCACTTGCTGTACTAGCCAGTGCTTTAACAGACATTTGCTACATTACCCAAAAATTATAAGCTACATTAATATTTCATAAACTAATAAGCCCACTTTTATCCAGACATCAACGAATAAAATGTGAAATGAAATGAAATCTGGTGAAATGTGGGGGTGTTGTACTACACTCCTCTGCCTACCCATTCGGGGAATACAGGCGTGATGTTACGTTT
>DWEM01000189.1:0-22671 GCA_018245935.1 Agara belti belti
TAATCAGTTAGAAAAAAATCCCAATATTATGTCTGTATCATTAGTTTTGGTGTTCAATTGTTTTGTGGTAATTGTAATAAATGAGATGTGATATCTTTGGAATGTCATTGTCAATCTCAATTCACTCAGACCAGAGATTAAGATAGAGAGAGAGAGAGAGAAATGTAACAGCAGCAACAGAAACGTAACCTATTACAATTATATCGATACATGACTTCGAACTCATAAAATACTCACTATCATTTCATAAGCAGTTCCATTTTCAAATTTACATTGACAGGCAATAGGATATAAGTGGTGGATTTAAAATTGCCTTCATAAAGACAGTGCGACCCATTTTTCTCATAACATTCATTGTAACACATGAACACATGATTTAGTTTTAAGATTAAAAAATGACGCTGATAGAATAATTAAATTATTTTAGTTTTTTTTTCTTATGAGACGTTCATTGCAACGGGTAATAACGTAATGATTCGATAGAGCACCGGTGCTTAGTCATTTCTTACATTCAATTCTGTCTAACAATACAGCCTCTATAGTGTCTAATATATTTGAATTGTCGACTGTACTTGGATTAGTGAAACAATCGCTTATTGAACCTCGTAGTAAAACAATAAACATACTCAAAATGTGTACAATCATGTATAGACTGGATTTTGACAAATATCCAATACAGCTTCCCCTCACCCGCCCCTTTGCTTCCCCCTCTCCCTCCCCCACCCCGCTATATAGTTGCATCAATGAATTATGACAAAGCTGCGTTATCTATAAAGTATAAAGATCTGCTTGGAATGACCCTACAATTTGAAAAATCAGTGTTGCCACTTGAAAAAATGTAACCAAATCGATGGAAAAATATTGATCTGTTTTTTCTATTGTTCTATTTTTTATTTACGTCACATTACCAGAATTAATTTTAAACATAAATGAAATTAAACCGCTTCGTTGGAGATGCATGATATGTGAGAATATTAAAAGGCTGTGTCTAATGGTTCATGACTTGTGTGTTTTCGCTCATATGAAGTGCAATGATATAAGTGACTTTTATAAATATTTTTTTCATGTATAATTAAGTATGATGTGTATTCTTGTACCAAAAAGCTTTTGTGCTATCTTATGCAGGTACTTTCTTATTATTTATGATGTTATTATTTCATTGTAAGATTAAAATATATAAAAATGACAGTCATATACCTATTTTAATTACTGTTATATTTTTTTCTTCTATAGTTTCGTTTCCTTCGAAATAGTTTTAAGTAAAAAGTATTTTTTCTTGTTAGTTTGTATTATTCTTGGTGTTACCATTAGTGACTTTTATATAATAAAAAAATTTAATTTTTTTTAGTGGTTTTTTACAATTCCGTATATTCCCAGTTGCAGGTTTAGAAGAAATGGATACGTATGGATAGCTAATTTATTAAATGTATTCAAAGACAAAGACAAAGAAGTTTATTTGCACAAATATGGGTACATATAAAGATTTTACCCAATTATTAGTTCAATCCATGTTTTGCCTTTTACGGCGGACAATTTTAAGTGTCTTCCGAGAAAGCTAAGGAAAATCTCATAGAACGTGGATAAATGTACAGATTACTTTGATTATTATTGATTAGGAAATAATAAAATTACTACTTATAGTACACTGGTATTCACGTACATCGAAAATTACGGTTCACTCAGTGTTGCCAGAACCAGTATATTTTTACAATATAATTCAATGCTGCCAGAACAATTAGTATTATAATATTAGATAATGCTCATCTGGCAACCTAGACACTAGCTAATTCATCAAACTGGATCTGACCTTTAATGTGCTCGTCTAAAATGTGGAATGGTTTTGCTTTTCAGTTTTTCTGGAATATTATGATATAACACCCTTCAGAAGACGCGCGATAAGAGCTCTTTTTTAAAGTTGACAAAACATTTGCGACTGCAAAGCCTATAAAGGCTAACTATAAAATCCATAGGTCGCTGGTTCAATGCGTCTCGAACGACCACTTTGACTATGTACGGGCTGTTACCTATAACATACGATAGTAAGAAAATGTTTCGTAATTATATAGCATTTCTATTGCCAAAACTGATGTTGCTATGAGTGCGCGCGGGATTAGTTCTGTTTCCGATTGCATATTAAAGTTGCTGTGCGCTCCACTAAATGCACTACCGGAAAAGGCTATACAGTTACACTACACCTACTACCTTTTACTTGTTGCTGTAGCTGTGAAGTCTGGACTTAGATTTAATCATTTTGAAAATAGAAGTAGGCTGATTCTTGTGTGTTATCCATACAAGTATTTAAATACATACAAATGTTATATTTTTTAACTAGCTTCTGTACATAGTACCTACATACTACGATGGAGACGAAACCTGCTTCAAACGTATACTATATCTTCTCGTACCACGCCCCCAATACGTGCAAGGTCATTTAGCGCAAGGTTCCTAGGAAAAAGAGGTCACGCTCAACTCCATTAAAAACTTAAAAAAGGAAACAAATGATCGTCAAAAATCAAACTATGTATGTTTATCAGTTGTCTGGTTACCATAACACAGGCAATATTTACTTAATTTGTAATCGGAAAGCCGTGCATGGAATTGTTCTAATTGTAAGTGTATATCCATAAGGCCATACTGGACTATACTCTAGGCATTTTACGATTAAAACAGACTCAGACCCAGACCCAGCGATGGGAGCTAAAAATTGTCGCAGTCAATAATAACGTCACATAGACAATCAGTTATTATTTTCAGCTGAATCTTTGGCTCGAGTTGGAACAGGGATATCAAAAAATGTAATAATACTTCATTTACTTAAGTATGAAATAAAACGTTTATTTTGCCAATATTGGGACAACAATATGCTTTTCCTAGGCGCATGGTAGTGTGCCAGAATAAAGTTCCAGCCTGATTGAATACATCAATATTATGAGGCACGTCCCGAGGGAGTAGAAACTTGAAATTTACAATGTAAGTAAGTGAGGTTATCGACACAACTAAATATGAAACTCTGAGAATTACACTCCGAACGTCCTGAAGGCCGCGATTTAAGGGGCATTTTTTCAGATTTTTTTTTCAATTCATTAATAAAGAAATTTGAAAGTTTACCCTAGCAGTCAACCATTACAGTGCCAACCGGCTTTGCTTAACATTGCAAATCGCTTGCCATCTCTAACTAAGCAAGGGCTATTCGTTTTTCAACGATTCAAACTTGAACAGTTCAAATGTTTAGAAACCTTTAATAACAGTAACAGAATATGTTATAAATACTTTTGTATACATATAAAAATAACCATCAAGGTACTTTAACAGATTATACCGCAACATAATCTATAGAAACGTTCTAATTCCGAGCAATTCACGCTTAGACGTTTGAAAGAACTTACTCAACTACCTTTGCTTACGTACAAAATTTAATATAGTTCAATACTCCGCGACCTAGATAGTAAACAATTATATACGTAGCTGTGTGAGCAATGACCTAGGAGCAGCTTGCAGGGGCAGTCGATGGCCCAGTGCCCTAGTTCACCCTGGCTAGGACCGCGCATGTGCAATTGAAGCCTGAATGGAGCTTTGACTGAAGCGTTCATTACTTGGGCCGGGATAACTGTACACTTGCTCATTTTCAAGGAAAATTTTCATTCGTCATATTGAAGATGAACACATGGCTTTTTTTGAGTTACATTTTAAACTGTAATTAGAAAAAAGAATTTGTTATCAATACATATTAAACTGAACTATTTAACTATTTTGTATTCTAAAATTTTTTGAATAATTTTGCAGCGTTTGGTTACTTTGTTTTTTCTTATCATTATTATAATTTTACTTAAGATGAAAGTTTATTTTTATAACATTCGAACTTATTGTCATTTTATACTTGTTCGGCAATTTTAAAGTAGCTCTTGCAACATTGAGCTGTCTCTTGTCTTGAGCTAAATAAAAATGGCCGACACACGTAACGTCAAAACTTCTTGGGCGACTGCTCGCGTTAGAAACGCGTGATTATTCATCAAAATCGAAGGACTGAGTGATAATTCGTGCTTGTGCTGTGTTTAAGTGTTCGTGCGAAGTGAATTTCGTGATAATTCTGTCCAATTCTACATGGTTGACAAACGAAAGACAAAATTGTACTGTCGACTTAGATGCACGGTGAGACTTCGATTATTTGCTATTATATCTTAATTCAATCCATTTTTGTATTCGTACACATGAAAATTGTACTATTCCTAGTATAT
This sequence comes from Agara belti belti, assembly GCA_018245935.1. Lineage (NCBI taxonomy): Eukaryota > Metazoa > Arthropoda > Insecta > Lepidoptera > Hesperiidae > Agara > Agara belti. The sequence continues at coordinate 4,236 of DWEM01000189.1, forward strand.
CAACATAGTAACTACCGTCCTGGGGACAGATTGAAATATATTTTCGTCATTAAATGCGCGTACATCGCGAACACAGCGACTTGTATCGCAGCAAACAAAGAATACAAGGCCTTGATAATACCACCCAGATAGCTAGAACATCTTTATTGAGCGCGAAATAATATTATTACTCGATAATCGTGCACCGGTAAGATATCTCGCTCGATTTGTCAGTATCTACAAATAGATTTCAGTATCCAACAACATGGGACTTTATACGGTATTTTCGTGTGCTTCCTAACATTCATTTTTTGTTTTCGTGTCGTTTTTATCTAGTTTAATTACAGAGCAACACACTATTAGCACTATATAGGGCACATTTGTATAATGTCATTGGAAAAAAACTAAAAATAATATACACGTAAATGGTACGTCTGCGAATTGACACTCGCGCTGGGCGCAAGCTAATATATATCTTATGACCGTGTATTAGAGTACTCTTTCACCAACATGTATGTCGTGTATGAAAATGTTTCATTCAAAAGTTTAAATTATCATGATAATCTGCTTTAGACTTTAAAAATCCACAATGAGTAATGCGACAACTGCTTCCTTCCTGTAGACAGGACTTGTATATGTAAGAGAAAAAAAACCTCCATATTCATTAGTTTCACTTAAAATATCCCACTTGCTGTATATAATTAAGTACACAAAAAAAACATTTCAAATAAATATTTTTATAGAAATGAATTTTTCATCACTATTCTTGTGAATTTAATATTTTTTAAATTCAGTAAATAAAGCCTAGTAGTTACTTCACAGTAATTCACCATCTTGGAATATGGTATTTATGGAATGAGTGATTAATTTTTTATTTTTGGTTTTCGTTGTAAATTAATTCTTATTAATTACCCAAGTTGATTACTCAGTTGAATATATATTCATGATTTGAATATAAAGATATGACTTTAATCATTATTGTAGATGATTATATTATTTTTAATTATTTATTCAAAATTGCATATCAGATACTATTTAGTTGAGAGTGCTGAAATCATATTTTGTAATTTTTTTTATTCTAACAAGCTGTAAACCAGCAGGCAATAGAAGTATTGCAATATAATTATAAGTATACTTTAAACATATATCAACAAGTAATTGCTCTAATTTGTAAATTTTATTAATCAATGTACCACCTATCGAAATTTGAATAAACATAAAATATATTATACAGATTCCTCTAAATATTTGTAATATTGCAGTAATAAAATATAGAATCTAATATATTAAACTTTGTCCGAGAATGACGTATATTAGGATGCAATTATAAAATCATTTCTTTATTAGGGTGGCATTAAAACCTTAACCTTCTTAATTGAGAGAAATATTCTGGTAGAACCCTTATTTCATAACTCCATTGCAATCAGTTCCGATAATATTCTTTATCATAGTTGATTACAACATAAGACAGAAGGCAATTCATTGCAAACTGATTCATACATGCCACCGGCACTAACCTGTCCATTTATCAGTCACAGGATATTACAGCAATTGCACACAGAACAATACAATCAGTATGATAACATAATGGCTGGGTTTTTGGTACTGTGGTCACAGAATTTGACCGCTACTCAACACTCATTGCAATTATCTGTATGACAAATACGTAATCTGTTCTCTGTGTATATAAAAGTGTAGTGTTTACGAGATGATGTGGTCGGTTAGATTCCTTTTCATTTAGTAAAAAAATTATAGTAGTACTGTTGGTGTTAATATTATTATAGGTTAATTAAACAAACATATGAACTTTGTAGGATGTAGCACAATACAATGGGGGTGCAGTGAATTATTGTATATTATCGCAGAGGTTGTGGTGCGATTCCCACCCACAACAAACATTTGCGTCGTGAAAATATGAGTTATCATTAATATTAGACAAATTAAAAAGTTTAATTTGGTAATATTGTCTTAATATCCATTAAATTATTATTCCAATAAAACACAAATAAAAAAATCATTTTGTATATAAAACACAAGTGTGTTTATTTGTAAATAACTATTTTTAGAGGGGTCAGAAAATATGTAGATCTACCTACCTTCCCTCACCCACTCAACGTAACCGTTAATATGTACTGCGCCCACCGACATTCACATTTCTGTAAATTATTTTCATTTCGTAACACAATAGAAAATTGCCTATGCCAATAAGAAATAATCTACCTATATATGAGTAAAAGACTTTTTACAATCGGTTCGGTAGTTTCACAGATTACACCCTACAGACATTGAAACGGCGATCCGCAATAGAGACACCTCGATTTTAGAAAAATTAACAAACTAACCTAAAGAAGGATGAGTAGAGAAAATGGGAAAGAAAAAACAAAACGAACTAAATATAGTATTTATAACTAAATATAGTAAATATAGTATTTAGTTTGTTTTGGTTTTTTATAAATTGCGAAAAATAACTTAAATCAAAAGAACGCAGGTACGGAGCCATAAATATAAATATAAATCAAAATCAAATTTTTCAAACAAAGAAACGAAGTAATATTATCTTTTTACAATATTATGTATTAGTGTTCGTTGTGAGATAGGGCTTTTCATGAGGTATGTGTTGACTGACGCACGGTGCGCGGTAGATGTGAGGCGCGGGGCATGTGGGGCGCAGCGGCGGGCTGGTGGTGCGGCGCGCTGGGGGCCGCACTGCTGCTGTTGCTCGCGCTGTGCCGCCGCCGCGGCAAGCGGCCGCCGGAGCCGCCGAGCGTGCGGCACGTTCAACAGGTGACACGTAGCAGCTGATTCCCGCGTCATCCTGCCCGCATACTGATCTGCCTGTTGACCTAATGCAGTGGCTCCAAACTGTTTTTTGACCAGCGACCAGCCGCATGTGAACCTGCCCTTATACTGGTCTGCCTATCGATCTAGTGCAGTAATTCTAAACCTTGTTGTGCCCGGCCGCATGTGAACCTACCCTTATGTTGGTCTGCCTATCGCTCTAGTGCAGTGGCTCTAAACCTCGTTGTGAGAAGCCGCATGTGAACCTGTCTTTATACCGACTTGAGTGTCAATCCTATGCCATCTAATGCCCTATCCTATTCATTTTACTGCACTTGTATTTCGGCATTGCACTGAAAATAATTTCTCTCCTATGACACTGCCTTTAATTCTAATGTACCCTAATTCCCTAACAGCTGGTAAACCATAAAGTAGCTTCCTTAGGATACTTACTATTCGGCTATTCTCTGCTCTCCTAGTTAGCAAACGACTTAAACAATGAATTATTTTTTTACAACTTTATAGATCATTACACTCACCCATGCAATTACATGCAGTCACACACACACATGCATGCATGCATTTTTTTATGAAAGCGGAATATTTTTATATATGTACCTAGTTTTAAATTATGCTGTTATTTCTTTATTCTATGTGTGTATATTTTTTATACTTCGAAAATATCCCATTTATATGTAAATTTTGTAAATAGCCTTTTTGATAATGATACAAAAAATATTCTGCTATATTATGTTGGATTTATGAAACTTCATTCAGTATAGCTTTGTTTGAATCCGCTAACAGAGACGCATACATCGGTGTCCTCCGCCATTTTGTTTCATAACAACGGCTGTAGTTACACCGTGCTGTCTCTCACGTTACCTATCTGTGTAAATGGAATATCCATAAATATAGTGCTTTTAACAGGTAATTTATGTTTGCTCCATCGATTTGTAAGTCAAAAGTAACTTAACTAGCAGTTTCTGTACTTGCATTTTCAAATAAGCAATCTTGAATAGAATAATATTTATAACGGTTTTGGTCCTTCGAGCCTGATAGCGCACAATTTATGTAGAAAAAGTACAACGCTTTCCTCTAGTTATCTTCTTGACTAATGTATACAAACAGCCTTATTTCTATTAATAATTATATTACTAGTAACTATATCTTAGTTATCATAGGCCTATGACAATGAAGACGCGGACAAATTCGCTGGCACAGCTCTTATTAAAAAAAGTGACAAATTTTGATAGCATCATCTCGAATTTCAACACTTAATGCGATAAGGAAGTCGGAAGTCGGATACCTTTCATATTCTCTCAAAGCAAGCCCATTGACTCAATTTGAAATGAGTAATTTTTTTGGAAAGTCACAATCGTTTCCATGCCAGAATGACTTTACGAATTTTGTTTCACGTTCGAAATAGACTATTCATCATTGCGAGTTCGCTCATACTGAACGGATTCCGTTGAAATTTGGTTTGCACACTGGGGTAAAGGTATAGGCTACATATCTAGAGCAATAAAAGAAAAAAGCACGTCCGTTCTGTAAGGATAATAGACCTGTGTGTTCCTTTGGAGATCCCCGAGTCCTACCAACAACGCCGAGAAAGATCACCGAGGGGGTAGTGGGTAAAAATCACACATAACCCGGTGTCTCTATTAAGGCACCCCAGCCACCAATAAAAAACCTGTAAGAACCAATATTTGTCACGTGGTGCTAGAAAGCAGAAGCATACCCCTTTAGTATAGCCCTGGCGTAATGGTATAATAGTGATATTTAAGGTAGTGTCTTAAACATACCCGTAAAAATAATGAAATGAGTGTTGCCACCATTGCCTATTAAAAGTAAATGGTTAATGAAGGTAAGTCAGTTGATATTTTTGTCGGTCACAATTGTCAGGACACACCCCCCCCCCCCCCATAACTAGTGTGATATCACATATTTTGCAATTTTACATTTACTAATTCATGAAATGAAAACTGCAGTGTTCCGAAATTGTTCTTGTTTTTGCATTAAATTCTTTTTCAATTAAAAAGTTGTAATACTCAGATATAACATATTATATTTTGGAAAAATGTGATGTCACACTTTGTCGACCCCGTCCTTTCTCCCTTAACGTGTGACGTAATTTATCGATGGCCTCTAAAAGGACAGTTAAAAAAATGGCTCGCGAAATCTTCTGAAATGCCGCGACCTTCAAAGTTGATGTTTTCACTTACCTCGTCGTTAAAAGAGATCAACAAACCCGATGCAGTCTGAGTCGCCGTTTTTAATGCAGCATTAGTTTCGTATGCGTCATCCAGTGGGCAGACAGATTGGCATTGTCGTTAGGCTGTTCACGCACTGGGCGGTCTTACAATCGGAGCAGTATTTTTTGGCTTAATTTTTTATGGAGATTTTTTGCAAATTTACATATCGAGGGGCCACTGTGACGTATATACATAGATTTCAAGGAAAGAAAGTAAGAAAGAAAACATATTTTATTTCGCCAAAAATTACAGGGCTGACATTTTGTAATAACACAATTAACATATAAGATGAAATCAAAAAAGTAAAATAGGAAATAATAGAAATAATGTAAAAAAAAGAACCAAAAAATGGAGAAACTATCGCATGGCGAAAATTTTGGTGGCATTTTAGATTTCATCTTCCATATCCGCCGGTGTGGGATTCAGATTTTGCAATGCATCCCCTACTTGTATGCTATGTATGTGCGTTTTCAAGATTAAATATCACACTTGCTATTGCAGTGAAGGAAAACAAGATCGGGCGATCCACTTTGTTCTTAAGTTGTCCGTAGTTTACAGTTTCTAACTTAAGTAATTTAGTAGACTATAGCTAATACGGTTTTTGTTCTGACAGACCGCTGGTCATCAGTGGAGAGATGCAAACATTGTTTTTTATGCTGAATAAGGATTTAACTTTATCTGGAATCATCCATAGCTTAGGTTTATTTATATAATCAAACTTTTTCTACAAAGATTTGCCGTTCGTACTTTTTTAAATTCCAATTGGTATTCTATCAATCTCTAGCTGCTTTTTTAAAAAATTTTGTTACTCCCCTAATTGTGTTTACAAAACCCTTGTGATTTTTTTCACTTGGATAAGGTTTTTTCTTGCTTAGGATAATATTGGACTGTCTCATGCTTTTGTGCCAGAAACAAATGCAGCTGTGTCATTTTCCTCTCCAACGAGCGATCGTACTGTTTTACGACGCACAAGTTACAAGGTTTTTTTTTCTACCGCGTCGCATCTAGCGGTCGGCTTGCGTTACGGAAGCGATGACGTCACCCGGATGCTTCCTAATAGCCTATACAACGATAATGATATACGCGTTTCGGAGAAGTTCAAAACTATTTCGACGCCTGCATCGCGGTCGTGTTCTATGGCTTATATAAAACGCATGTTCATTGTGCAATGTGTGACTCAGTATGAGTTGATTTTATTTATTTATTTGTTTAAAATGTATTGTATTTATATATTTTATTTTAAAGCCCCAGAGGCCATTCTGTCGCCAGCCATTAGACGAAGTAGATAGCGAGGAGGCGTCTATAACAAAAACAAATATAAAAGGGAAAATTTTAGGAGAATTATATTGAATAAATCTTCGTATGACCGTCCAGGTAGATAGCTTATCACCACCGCCATATTTTCAAAAGTATTGATGATAAAATCAATACTTTTAAAAATAAAATTTTTAGGAAATTAAAATCATACGACGGGTATAGTCATTATTTCGTCTAAAAAATCCTTATATTAAAATGTACTTTTAAATCTAAGCAGCACGAGTGAAAGTATTATGGTTACTATTTCGTTTAAGAGTTTAAAACTATGCCTTTCGTAGACATAGCAGTAATCATAATATTATCAATCGTATTGTGTAAGCTTATTAAAAGATAATGATTTTTCTGTACAGACTTGATTGTTATTTTTCAACCGGAAGCTTGCTTGACGTCAACTCGCACACATGATAACGTTCTTTTTCATGACTTACAAGTAACCTGAAATGTTTCTCAATTTCAAGGTGCACGTAGTGTGCGGCGGCGCGGCGCGCGTGACCTGCGCGGTGGCGCCGCCCTCGCCGCGCCGCGCGCGCGCCGCTCTCTCCGGAGCGCCCGCAGACACCGACCCGCCCGCGCCACCCCACATCCTCATCGTACGCGATTATCCTTCCGCGAATCAGCCTCTTCCCGTACCGCTCTCGCAACCCTCCAGCTCTCAACCCAGCTTTCAGGGACCGCGGCCTCCGCTGCCGATCGATTTTTGCGGGGTTCCCAAGCTTCCCCTGCCCGAGCAGTGGCTCCACAAGCGACCTTTCGAATACAAGTACTCGATTCCACGTCCGCTAGCTCAATTTGTCGGTGCCGACTTGGGCGCGGATCTTTCCAGAGAATCCCGCGCGAAGAAATACAGCGCAACGAGATCGCCATCGTTAGAAAAGGACGACAAGTCGCCTTTTGTGACCAGTGCGAAGTCAGATAGATCAGACGTTTTTGGGTTCGATCCAGAGGTCGTGAAAAAGCTAGCCGAAGATACTTTGGAGAAGCAGGATATGGGAGAACAACCGCCAACGTCCCCGAGGGATGTCGACGGGCAAGATGCTTCGCCGGGTAATCTTAGAAGGTTTCGCTCGGTGAGCACCAGATTAAATCTTTGTAGTGTTAACGAGAACCCTCACCTTGAGGGTCAATCAGAACGACTCGAAATGCAGAATTCTCCGAGAATTCTCGAATGTAGTTCAGCCAAGGAGAAGTCAGCTGTAACCAAGTTCGACTTCTCACCTAAGATTTTGGCGGATAACATAAGCTCGCCGCGATTTTTCACGCCACCAGAAATGGCCTCACCCATGTTTTTTACGGAGCCGTCACCAAAATCAGTCTATTATGACAGCGTCAGGTCGCCCAAATTTTTTCCTGAAACACCGCGCGATGCAGAAGTCCCTCAGTCACCCAGAACTTTAGGTGATCATTTGAATAGAGCTAACGGTTTATCAGATAAGCCCGCCTCAAAACCTAGTTCACCACGAGTACTTAGTGCTCGACCTAGCCCTAAGGTTCATAGTTGTAATAAAGAGAATTACTTCACTTTCGAACAAGTAAACGTCGCCGAAGAGGGTGCAGTGCGTGTGTCGCCCAAGCCTAGAAGATACGGAGGAAGGAATTCAATCGAAAAGGATAGATTTACTCCGCCCGCTGACAAAGAAACTAAAAAGTATCGAGGGCACAATAGTTTTGATATGAATTACAAAAATATCGGACTGAATATATCGAAGCGTGAAGACAACAAAGAGACTGAGGCTGGGACTAACGTAGAGATAATAGAGAAGGATGTAGTTGATTGCTGTGCCAAAGTAGATGCGTTACAAATAAAATCGAAGGAAGTCGAAAAATCCAACGAGCTTACGCCGAGCCATTCGAACTCGGCTCAAGCTAGACGACAGAGGCTAAAATCGATATCTCTCGACTCCGATAATGCCAAAATAATCGAACAAAACTTAGGTTTACCAATAGCGAAGCAGATGAAGGATCAAATGAACGAAGCCTACAAAAATCAGGATGTTAGTACGTCCTTTGAAAGTATGGAGAGACACCCAAAGACACCGTCGAAAGAACGACCCATGTTTAAATTTGATATGGAAGAAAAAGCAAAAATTAATGATGAAGAACCCAAATCTCCGGATCTTAAGCAAAAAAAGAGCCTTCGGCAAAGTGCCACACAGTCTTTCTTGGACATGCCGAGATTTTCACCAAAGGAATTTGAGATTACGGTTACATCAGATGAAGGTGACACGACAGCTGCAGAAATGCAAACCAAGCGCAAAGGAAAGAATTTACGAAATCTGACCATCGATTTAACTAAACGGGATAGCGATTTAGAGAAGGAATTGTTAGAATTTGAGAAGTTATATACAAACGCTGAGGAGAAGAAGGTTAAAACTCCTACGTTAAAAGTAAAAGCCACGTCGCTGGATTCCTCTGAAACGGTTAATTTATCGTTGCCCCAAAAGAAATCGTTAGATGTACCACAAAATTCTATATCAGTACCCAATACGCCGAAAAGACAATTGAAACGAATTTTAGCTCAGAAGAACATAAAGCATGATTTCTCTGGAGGTAAAGTTGGATACAACTCGATTCAGAGCTCAGCTGAGCAACGTCGCTTTTATATGAAGGGTCAAGACAGCGGGATATTCTTGAGGGAAAATCACGCTAGTCTTATGCTCTACCAACCGGGACCGTCTCGTATGGGCTCTAGAACAATGGGTTCATTCGACGAAAACATGGCCGATTTTACTGAAAATGCTCCGGAAATTAACATTTTAGGAGCCGACAGTCGGCCTTCCATTCATCAAGATTCCGGTCAGACTTTAGGTGCCAACCTGTTGAATTACAAGCAAAATTTAAGCGTATCAAGTACAAATCTTAAAACTCTTCCCGAAGGAGTGCCTTCAGATGACTTTGAACCTAGCGCAGAAGACGAAAAGTTGGTGAAGAAATTACACAGAAGAAATTCGAATCAAAGTTTAATGCTTAGCACGCACAGCTTGCAAGGATCGAATTGTTCCCTCAGTAGCGCCGGTGCGTCATGCCATAATTTAACTACAGTAAGAACGAGTATATCTAACTTCAGTTTGAATTCAGACAACAGGCAAAAGATGCTTTCTTTGGAGAGAAGAGATTCCAATGTATCCTTAGCGCCCGATCATTTGACGCCTACAACACGGGTCATATGCTCATCGAATACGAACTTATCGGGGGAGGGCTCTAAGAACTGTTTGCTACAGCGTCGAGGATCGAACAACAGTTTGACCTTAAACATACTAACAACGAACAACCTTAGCAGGCATTCTAGTAACAGTTCTCTTAACAAAGAGAGCAAGCTTAGCCAGAAGAAGGGTCTGCTGGAACGTAGAAGTTCAAATACCTCTCTAACATTGAACATCAACACTTCAAACCCCCAACTGTCTACAAATAGAGGGTTGAGCATATCTAACTACAATCTAAACGGATCAACTTGCAATTTGAGTAGGTATAACAGTAATCATAGCATAGATAACGCTGAACCACGAGCCAAGGGTATTTTGGAAAGGCGAAGTTCAAACACTTCTTTGACATTAAACATACAGCCACAGGAGCCTAGAGACATAGAAATCGATGAGACGCTAATAGACACTAACATAAAAGATCTCCCGCATAGAGATAAGCATAGAAAATCCCTAAGCACGGAGAATTTGATTCCAAAATCGTACAAGAACAGAATGAGGCTGCATTCGTCAGAAAAATCTATCGGCTTTGGATCGCACGACAATCTGTGGTCGTCATGTTACACGACCGAACAGGAGTATCCGCAGAACTTGACGTACGTTTGTGGAGATCAGGAGAACGAGATTATTTACGCGTTCGGTCGTCAGGACGACCCTAACTTTCAGCAGGGCTTCGTCCGTAACATAACCACAAAACCTCTAAGTCCGCAAAGTACGTCGGAAGATTTTCGCCTATATCTTGCAAATATGCAGCATCTGCAGAACGCGTCCAGCGTGCTCACGCGCCAGCAGTTGAAGGACTTGAACGATGTTTTCCAAAACGGTTATTCGAAGGTGAAATGCCACAGTTCGTCCGAAGGCCAGCACTGCTGTTCAGGTCGCGTGGGTGACTCAGATATTTCTAAAGAAAACCCACAAATGGCGATACCAGATCCTGTCGCGTCGCAGCCGTGCTCCGAATACCAGAAGATGCTGCTGCGGAATCTGCATCAAGAGTTTTGGGATATGCCAACGAATTTCCAAGAGAAGCCCATAGTATCTGGTTCGCACCCGAAAAACAGATATAAAACGATACTCCCCAATGAGCATTCTAGGTTTATTTTGCGAGCGGAAGTTGGTTCTAGCACCGAAGGCTACGTAAATGCCAATTTCATTAAGGTTAGTATTATTTTATTTTATCCTCCACCTATCACTAAATAGCTAAATGTTTCCTATTGATAATGTAGTAATGAAATGTAAAATATTACTTTTTACGAGTTCTAAAAAATGGATAAAGACTATTTCGTGAAAATATTAACTACTAATAAGTAGATTTTGATAACTGCCTTTCATTGATGTTCATGTTTAGATCACATACGATTTCCAACTGCGTTAGAACTAAGGGCTATTTCGGTTTTAATATTTACATTAACATCGCGTTCATCTCCTCATGTCGTTTGTCTAAGGACATAATTAATTGGGTCAATTTATCGCAACATGGTATCATACAATTTTCTCACTTTCCAGGGGCATGAATACACTAGGAACTGTTACATCGCGACCCAGGGTCCCCTCCAGAACACTATTTACGACTTCTGGTTGATGGTCCATCAGAACAATGTAGACTACCGCGCGCAAAGAGAGGACACCGTTCCCTCGGGACAGGGGATCCAGAAGATCGTCATGCTCACCAACTTCATTGAGAACAACCGACAAAAATGCGAGAAATACTTTCCGTTGGAGATCAACGAGGAAATAACAATCAAAAGCCCCGATATATCAGAAACCAACACATCAGAGGACGACGTATCGAAGAACCGTTTCGTCATTAGAAACGGTGGTATGATCAAGAAGTCCGGGTATACTATCCGAAAATTGGATGTCATCTACCACGTGGTGGCCGACATAGACGCGGGCGGCGATTACCGTGATTTGACAGTGTATCATTACTGGTTCCACAATTGGGCGGACCACAAGTGTCCCAAAGACGTGAACGCGCTTTTAAACCTAAGTTTGGACGTGCTGAAACACGAGTGTTACGATTTTAGTGAAACGTGCGAGGAGACAGAGGAGCAGTGCAAGTGTAACGATAGCCCGAAGCCGGATTCGAAGTTCGTGTTCCCGCCGCTAGAGGCGCAGAATGTCGCGTGTGAGGTGAAGGTGAATGTGACTTCGCCCTTGGACTTTTCCGTGGAGGTCCTGTCGCCGCCAACGATAGTGCACTGCTCGGCTGGCATCGGTCGGACTGGCTGCCTGATTGCCATCCTCAACGGCATCAAGCAGCTCACGAACGAGCAGAAGGTGGACGTTTTGGGCATAGTGTGTAATATGCGACTGAATAGGGGGGGTATGGTGCAGAATTCTGAGCAGTACGAGCTGATACACAAAGTGCTGTGTCTATTCGAACAGGCGTGTCTGCCCAGTTTATAGCGAGGTAGTAAATTTTCTTACGTCGAGGATTTGAATCCCCTCACCTTTGATTGAAGGACGCTTTTTTTTTAAATTTTTATTGGACTCGAAGTTTGGGATAAGCTCGAAACGAATGCGTTTTTATATCGATTATTCTTTGTACGATTTAACGTTAATGGAAGTAGCCTGACGAAATTTTTTGCTTATATAGTTAAATTTCACTTGTTGCTTGTCGTTGTCTATGGATGTCGCTGTAAAGATGCATGAAATCATGAATGTATTGATTGGTGTTGCCATTTAACGGAACGATCCGAACGAAGTTGCCAACATCCCTTTAAGTGTACCTCCTTCGACTTCGACACTATAATATTTCTACCCCTCCTTTTTCTATTTACTATCAATGCGGTCAAAGTATTTAAATATCTTTCAGTGGAAAATTCATGTTAATCTTCTTGAGATTATCACCTTACGGATAATTTCAAAGGAAGACATTTAGTTCTTATTATTGTCAATGTCAATGGTATTCGCACCAACATTTTACCTGTGTTTATATCGACATATAAAATTGTCGCTTGTAATGTTTCGAACGGATGTATATTGGATATTTTGATAAGAGTAAAACATTTTTGTCGCGACAGTAGCTCCCTCTAGCTCGTTGTATTTTATTTTACGAAGTAATGAGGGTACACTGAATGTCTGAAACAATCTAGAGAATTTATTGTTAATGCAAAAAAAAACTGGAAATATCACAAAACCTTTAATGCTTGGAACCATTTTTATGTGTATCTGAAGATGGATTACACTAGTTTTTTCGTGTCCGGCCGATGTTAGTGGATTCATTACTTTAACACTGTGCGTCCTGCTCACACAGTACTAAATAGTGTATGTAGATTATTTACAGCATTCGCTCATTGAGGCACTCAAATTACTGTTAAAGTACGTATCGTCTCGCGATATTATTTACAGTCAGAATAAAATATAGCAATAAATAGATAATAAAGGTTAGTAATCGGTTTCGTTTTATTCAACCCGTGTGAACAGGGCTTTACAGTAGATTTTTTCTGTTTCTTGTTTATCGTTCCTATTATTCATGTAAAGGATTTCTGTGTAAGAGAGTTTACCTCAGGTGTGTGCAGCGTGGTATAGAATGTAATAATAGCTGTACGCACGTGTTTACAATAACGAGACTAATATTTTTTTATTCTAATTATAAATGCAACGGATTTTATTTTCGAAATGATTTTGTGGGCTTGTAAATCTCATGGCAGTAAAGTTAATTTTTCTGGGACTTTTTCTTGATAGATTTTTAAAAAAGCGGGGTGTTGTAGGGATTTGTTGCAGAAACGCTGGCAACACTATCTATCATTTAATCGACAGTATTCTGTTCGTTATTACACGCTGATGTAAGAGATATTTTAATTTGTTACTCAGGAAGTCAAGACATCAGCCCCTTTAGTATTCAACGCTTTTGTGCTAATTTTGTAACATGAAAAGTATTCGAATTATATTTCTTTTTATGAAATTATTGAGTTTTTTGGTTAGGGTGATTTTGAATTATGCACATGTCAACGTATTTGAGATCGGTGTTGCTAGTTAATTGTGTAAGGCAAAGTGGAATAATCGAAATATCTCAATGTGTTATATATGTATTGTTTGGGGTTGCACAAATAGTTTTACATATAATATATAACGGACTTGTAAATTTTAATATAGCGCATAGAGTGACTTAAGTGTAATAATTTATTTGTATGTAGATATTAAATTTTATTATTTATTCGTAAAACCGAGTCGTAGATATATAAGATTAGTAAGCATTTAAATTTATTGAAAATTTGTTGTAAATAGTATATATATTGTGTGTTTTAATTATATGGACATGTTTTTTTTTATTTTTAAATATAATATATGCGCAATGAAATATAATTTATAGTACAAATTATTTTTATTTCTGTTTTAATTTCCTTTTTTTATAACGCGAGTTATTTTATTTTATTATTACATTTGATTTTTAATTGGTGTTTTATTTTTTTTCACTTCATTAGTTTTGAGGGTAGTCGACAAATAAAATTAACTAATCTAATAAGTATCAATGCTAAGCCGTCGTGGACAGCTATTCGAAGGTCTCAATAACATATCACAAAGATGTAAGTTATTCCTACAAATAAAGAAAATGTCTGGGTTCATTTTCAGATATGATTTTGCGCATTTTTAGAAAGTGAATTACTTCTCATTTAAATAATGTTGATTAATATTTAGGATCTGATTTCTGATCTAATCACAGCTTTACTAGGGAATTGATTAAGGTCAACAGAAAATTCGAGATCTCGACATTTATATACCAGTATATGCAATTTGAGTAGGAACTAAACATTCTTAAACCCTTGTCTGCAGTTAGTTTAGTTAATGTCCTCAATTAGACTGTCAAACAAGTCGAGCCCCAATCTAGTATACTTACCATTGTGTGAAAGAAGTGGCTTTCAAATGGTTTGACAGATATTCTGTGTTACCATACGTAAAAATTTGAATGGAATTTGGAATTTCTTTCATCATTCCTTTTTTTCTGATCATTTTATGTAACATCAAGTCTCGCTGAGATGGTTCAAAAGTATAGTCGAATTATGTTGTTATTTGAGTAAAACGATTAGATTTTACTCATTTCAGAGTAATGTGGGCTGCAAGTAAAAATGCCCAAAACTATTCGTCAAAACTAAACAAAACATCTTATCAAGAAAATATTGTATGAAACGATATGAATTTTAATTCAAACTCGATTTAAAAACTAGCCACGCACTGCCTATAGAATATAATTATATGAATTTGCAATATTTTTGTACAGTTATAACCTTGATTGTATAATTATGAAACTTTTATAGTAAATTAACAAGATGAGCTTTGTATGTAACAAATTTTATATAGTTAATGTTAAAAGACATCAAACATACATAGATACACGCTATATCCTTATTGTAGACGATTGGTACAATACGAAAGAGCGGCAAATATATAAACATTCATGAATTCAGATAACTTCGTAATGTATATAATAATTGTAGGTACTTCAAGCTTCTAGAAGCGTTCGTGCTTCGACGGTGGTATGGAGTAATTTACATGGGTCGTTTGTGTGATTACACTGATTTACCATTTGGGTGGGTTTTTTATCAAAATTAAATAATTATAAGCGTTCAAGACGTTCATCGCGACTTATCTTCTTGGCCGCTGTATGCTGAATCTGTGGTCGGAGGTGATTATAACCATTGCCACAGAAAACAAAAAGAAATCATTTATATCATTTTTTTATTATTTCAGTCTCATTTAATTTAAACATTATTTTTAATATTTCTATTTTACTATTGATTAATTATGATTTGGTTAACTATACTATTGATTTCATTTATTTGTGTTAAATTGTTAGATAATAACTCGAAGTTACTCTATTTTGTTGAATTGATTATACAATAGTACAAAAAACAATATCCATTGGTAAAAGGATTATAATCTTTATCAATTTTATTCCTCTGAATTATCAACCATGCATTCTAATATATTATGTAACATTGCGCAACAATATGAGTAGCCAATGCGTTGCCGGCTTTGAACTCTCTTGACGCCTTTCTTGAAGAACCCCGTGTCATAGCGCTCCGGAAATACCTCAGAACGAAGTTCATTCCACATGAAACTGAAAAAAATCTTTAGATTCTCAAGTGAACATAACCGTTATAAAAATGTTCTAATTGTATGTTATCTAGTCTACAATTACAGTCACGATGTTAATATAACAGACATGGAAGAAATAAAAATATTAAAACACTATATTTGTTCACTTGAATAAATACGCTTAATTAATAGCATCTGTATGGTAATATTTATTGGTTAAACATCATGAAGGATAGCTAACAGTCGTTCGATCACACTTCCGCTTCTTCCGGTCGTTTCGGTCATTAGGGCTACCATCTATAATAATAATATTTTTTCATTGCAATCAATGGCGATCCCATTTTACGGGACATAGTAATATACATTGCATGTTTATCATTGAAATGTGTAATTGTAATAATAAAGAATAATAATAATAAGGTAGACAATTATTTTTATTTAAAGTAAATCATTTTTGCAGTGTCATAACCGTTTTAGGCGTACGTATTAATGATCTTATTATACGTAATATTAACTCATGGAAGGCCATAAACTAGGCTACAATTCACATAAATACCCCGAAGTTTTATATCCCGATATTGTAGATAATAAATTATACAGAGACAGAGGTTGTCAACCTACGCTAAATACGATTTATCAATGGTAGGGAGTAAGTGTTTTCTCTACCACAAAAGAGTTGGGTGGAGGCGCCTCCTTTAAGATCGACGCTGCTAAGCTAATTTTGACGAAACAACTAGCGTACATACAGAAGTATAATTTAAGATTTATAAATTTCATCAATAAATTTATTGTAACGTAAATTAATTATAAATGTATATGATAATTTAAACGTGTGCAATCTAATAAGTTTTTAAATGTCTATACCTGTTTATATATTTTATTAAATAATATACATAACGTAGGTTAAATGCATGTATATTGTACTCGAGATTTAATAATAATATATGTTATTGAAATGTATAATTAAATATAATGCTAAGACGCAAAAGAACACCAATATATTTTAAGATCTAGATAAGTGTAAGTTATTTACGTAATTTTAAATTAATGAATTTTATGATGTGTATGTGTTGTGTCTTGATATATCAATATCATTAATCCATCATCATGATTATTATTAATGACGTCCTTTCATTATTCCGCTAAAGGAATTCCTATTAGAACGAGATTTACGAGCTGGGGATAGAATATTTGCTGCGGCAAGTAACACCGCGGCGAAGGCAGGCCAAATGCGGCTCGGTCATCTTTACACATCTCTTAAAACATTCCAAAACTTTGTTTTTTTCTTGATAACAGCAGAGGTTTAAGGTAATTGAGCTTTTCCCGCCATAAAAACTGGATTGAGAATAACAGAATTTGCAGTTGAGATCAAATCATGGGTGCTCTAAGCATTTTATTGTTTGTATATTTCTATTGTACCCGTAATTAATTATTCATTAATGTGCTCTTTTTTAGTGTCAAAGTTGTCAGTTCACTGCGTAAAGACTGCATGTAATCTCGACGAAATATAATTTATTCTTCTTAAATATGAACACGCTCGAAGTACCTACTTATCTCAAATTACGTTTATTAATGTTTAAAATGTATATATATGGATATGCTACGGCGACACCTGTCATACCACAGACAACTTAGATGTTTTTTTAAAGATCTGCATTTATATCTACTTACGCTAATCAATATAATGTTAAATTGAGAAATGTCTCTATATTGTCTATGGATAGAGACTGGCAATTCGAAAAGAAATTAATTTGATATAAGTTATTTTTTACAAATAGAAAAGAGAGGTTATTTTCAACTTAAAACGCGTTTTGTAGCTTAATTACCTTTTCAGATTTTTCCAATTGTAACATACAGTTTTTGTTATTATAATATCACAAGTAATTGTGTATGAAACGTTTTTTTAAAATAAACATTAATGTTTATATACCGAAGTAAGATTGAATCAAAAATTCGGCCAGTGAACATGACACATTACATGCTAAAATAAAAAATATAAACGGTCTTGTCTTAAAGGTTACAACTATCCTAACCTTAACTTCACTTAAATTTCAGTATAAGTAATGTGAATAGATAATATGAATTGGTTCCTTCATATGCATGTATGTCTCAGTGAATATTTAAATAAATTAATACAGAATTCTTTATTAGAAATTGTTTGTTTTATTTATTCCTTCAACATCTCATTCCCGTAAACAATTGTAGTGAAAAAATGTGACTATTACTAAGACTCCAGGCTGTATATATATCTGGCAGACTGTGCATTATGTTTACCCCATTAGGGACCTGGCGTGGTGGTATAATAACAATCTCTTTCAATTAATTATGATGGGAAGAAAAATAAACACATTATATAAACATTATTTACTCATTACACGTATATAACAAAACATATTAGGAAAAAACACAATAAATGGATTTCCTAGACACACATCCATCAAAATTACCTCGCTGAGATCCATAAATCATTTAAAGGAACAATCGTGCCTTCATTATTGCAATTCTACAATCATATTGTTAATTGCATATGGTATTGCAAATGCAAGTTGCTTTTTTTAACAGTCACGAGTGGTACTGCTGTGACACCTAAACTAATAGATATTATAAAGAGGAAAGATTTGATTGTTTATTTGCATTGAATACGCTCCGAAACTACTGGAACGATTTGAAAAATAATTTCTTCATTACAATCCTACATTATCCCATATATAATACATTATTCCATAATGTAACCCAACGTGTAACAAACAATACCAAAAAAATCATTACATCGCGTACGCTGCGGAAATTATTGACAACTAGCTTTGCCCGCGGCTGCGCCCGCGTGGAATTCAATGTGTCACAAAGTTTTTCCCGCGTAAATAACGACCC
>DWEM01000190.1:0-22661 GCA_018245935.1 Agara belti belti
GGGTGACGGGGGTGGCGGGGGGCCGCGCGGGCCGCAGCGGCCGCAGCTCGCCGCCCGAGCTGTTGTCGCTCATCACCACCGTCTCTTGCGGGCAGCATGACGTTTTCATGGATTCGGTCGATGTTTTGTGATTCTGTAACAGCAAAGCCAGTATTTACAATTTCTCTGCGTCCTACAGCATTTCGATCGGTCCCGACATCATCAATGTAAGTAACGTAAGGTCCAGCGTCCCGCATTACGCTCGGTTCTCATGCCACTTACAGTAGTTCTATTAGCAAATATGTCTTCAAACATAAACTTTATATTCCTCGACACAACTAGACAGCTGCCGAACGGTAACCCGACCCGATCTGTAGCTCTACGTCATTTATGACCGTCCGAAGGAAAGTTTGCTTATATTGTAGGCAAGTGCGGTTCAATTTAAGACGCACCTTCACTTTCTATTAAGCGAGATGGTGGAAAAAGTCGTTTGCCACAAAACACAACAATATCAGAACGCATAGTCGCGACACAATAAATTAGATTAAATCCTTTATTTCCTAGACATATAGATCTAAACTAAGTAGATCACTCACAATATTTTCCGCATGACGGCTGGCTACTTCGGACGTTACAAATCAATTTGCAAGAAACGAAAATAGTTCTTATCAATACTATTGACGAAGTATTCTGAACAAGAAAACATAATCATTTAGCGTTTCGTTAGATATAATAATCGTTTTTGTGTTGTGTTTTTGTGTATCCTATCCCCCTACCGAATATAAATGCGAAAGTATATATGTTTGTATGTATGTTACCCTTTTACGGCCGAACCGCTTGGCCGATTGTAATGAAATTCGGCATGGGCATACTTTAACGCCTAGAAGTAATCGTAGGATATTTCTTATTCCAATATTCCTACGGGATCGAAATCTACCCGGGTAACATCGGGGGACGTAGCTAGTATGTAATGAGCTAATGTCGTCGAATATACGGTTTACCGACCCGCTTGAAGCAATGCGCGACGGAGCGGCCGAGTGCGCCCAGCGACAGCCGGCGGCGCAGCAGCACGTACAGCACGGGGTCCAGCACGTAGTTGAGCAGCATCAGCATGTCGGATAGCTTGGCCAGCGGCTCCAGCCGCTGCCACGCGCCGCGACCCAGCGCCAGATACAGGCCGGACGTGATCTGGGGGTCGGACTGGACGCTGGCACGGCTCGGGAAGTGACGTAACAATACACCGCAATGACGCGTATTGTCAACACGGCATCATGCTGTATCACTATAGTCGCTATACAGTATTAGTTCGTCTTTTCGCAGTATATTTAATTAAGAAAACCTTCACGTAAGTAAACATCGCCGAACGATCCACAGACGCGGGGTGGATTACATTAATCGCTGACGACTCCGCATGCCACCAATTAATCGATCGATTCCTCCGAAACCAATTGACCCAGCACAAATATAAATTGATCTTTGTCCGTTAATCGAACTAATTGTCGCCGAGAATTTTGCTTTAATCGCGATCACAATATATGTATTACAGACCTATTGAGTAGTTCAGACCAATTCTAAAAAGTGTATAAATAAATAGTAAATTAGCCATTAACATTGTCAACATATTAGGGCGGTGGGCGTTGTGCACCGAAATACAGGCGACACCTAGTTCGCTGAACGACTCTTGCGGTAGTTATTGTAAACTTTTAGCTAAGTTAGTGAAAGAAATATTTGTAAGACTGTTTTTATTCAAATAAACTTTATTATTATTATTATTCGACTACGATGACACCTATTTAAGTAAGTCTGTTAAACGGAAAATCGCAAGAAGAAATCAAAAACAAAAATAACTCCCACATAATAAGCAAAGTTTTATGTTGAAGAAAGAATTTATTTCGAAAGACAAATGATAGAGACAGAAAAAAAGCCGAAGGAACAAAACTAGTTAGTTTTATGCGAGGTTGCGGGAGGTTGTATAAATAGGAAAAAAGGAAATAAAAGCTGGCACGCCGACGAATCAGAGCGCCCTCGGTCCTTAGTGTATGTCCTGGAAGGACAGCTACTGATTTTGAGTACGCTCAATAGTGTGTAGTATGATACCGTACGTATAACAACAATAACAAATATCAAATGAATTGTTGTCACCGCTACAGGTTGTTCTCTCTAGATCTCATGCGTCATTGCGGAGGCGGGCGGTCCATGTCGCGTGAGGGAACACTGTCGTGTCATATTCTCGGATTGTTGCAAAATATCTTGATTTGGGCTTACATTTAATAATATGGATATCCGCTACGCAGACCCCGATACAATTTACAATAATGATATCGAATAGAATCAACAGAACGGTTAACGCAGCGCCATTATAAATTACTTTTATTTTTGTATAATATAAATTGTTGTAAATATTTTAACGATAAATTTGTTCTGATAAACGACAAATATGACTAAAATAATTAAAAAAAAGTTTTAGTAATCAAGATCTAGTTTGTGCTTCAGTTTTACAATTTTCTTTGAACATTGTTACAAGCATACGAAAATGGTGATGACTGTATTTAAGCAATAACGTCCCAAATGAACCCTACCTACGCGGGTACGAGCGGCGTCGGGCTCTCCGCTTCCGTGTTCGATTCCCAATTAAAGCGCTGGGAATCGACCACAGATAACGAATAGTTAGTATGGCGCACGTTGTGGGCGTGAACTTGTACGTTTTAATGTATTCCTTGCCATTTATCGAGACAATGAAATATTTTATATCGCATGCCGTCGCCGACCGCGTGCCAAGTGAACGCTGCGACTGGACATATTGTTATATTGTTGTCGTGTACGGTTACCGTACCTCTATAGTGTAATACACGCAGAAGATATTAGCCTTGTATTTGTCCACGATGGAAATGCAATTCTTACACCTTTATTTGAGTCTTAAAGACATAGTTTCCTCGAAGTAATCGATCAAATGCTCTTGAAGAATTAAACTATAAGTCAGATTAATATTGTAATTACATACCGATGACGTCCGATAGCGTTGTAATTAATTCAATATAAATAGCTACCTACGTAAATATGATTACATATATAATAATTGATAAAACTCGAATACCTAACATAGTCGGTCCCGTTCAAAATGAAACGGTTCTGTGACGCTTCTGCGACGACCGCTTTATTAGTGTTTCCAAAAAACTGTAACGTCAAGCGACTGACCATCTGCGGCAGCCAGCAGATCATGAAGAGCACGGAGAGGGTGGCCATGAGGCGGCTGAAGGCGACCTCCTCGGCCGTGGCGGCGTTGTGGTGCAGCGCGCCGCCGTGGGCGCCGGGCGCGCCGCGCTGCCGCAGCCGGCAGCTGCTCTTGGACACGCGGCGCACCACGGGCGCGTCGCCGGCCGCGCGCGGCGCCGTGATGGCGTACAGCGCGCGGATCACGGCCAGGTTGCAGTACACCAGCACGACGCACAGCAGCGTGCCTGCCGCCCCGGCGCCGACGTTATGTATATTTCAAATGTAACGACGGTCCCCCGGTGACATTTAAATTTGATATAGGGTGATATTTCAATTTATAGTTATAAAAATTTAAATATCACTCGATATAACGGTAAAGGAAAACATCGTGAGGAAACCTGCACACCTTAGAGATTTTATAAAATACATAATATTTTCTGAGATGTGTGAAGTCTACCAATCCGCACTTGGCCAGCGTTGGTAGACTATGGCCTAAATCCCTCTCACTATGAGAGGAGACCCGGTCCAGGAGTGGACCGATAAAAGGGGTCGAAAAAAAATTGATACCCCATGTATGTGTGTTTCTTTGGATGAATAGAAGATACGTCGTGTCATTAATTCATTAAAGGTAATACATTTCTTTACTCTTCACCTTTTTAATTTACTTAAAGAATGTCAAACGGGCAGACGGGACAGTCAATTCACATTTGCAAGTCCAGATTGATCGTCAACGGCCGCCGCTCTTAAACAATCCTATCAAGATAGGATTCCTGTTTTCTACCATCAAAGTTTAGTTCACTATTTGTTTTACTTTTGTAATTCTTGCAAATTTCGGATTGCCCGATTACGTGGGCGGTTACTTTTTTAGACAATTGTAAGATATACGACTTTACATACATACGACATTTGCATTAGGGTAGGTTGTGATCGGAACTGTTTTGGTCGCTCCGCACTAATTAATTCGGAGTTATTAGAAATGTCAACGATATCGACTGAAAATGCTATCCAAAGTCTTACTAAGACTGTGGCGGATCTGCAGTGTAAAGTTTCGTCGCTGGAAGCAGTAATTCTGGACCAGAACAACACAATCAAAAAGTTGATTAGTGTATGTGAAAAGAATTGTGCTACGGAGAAGCAAGTAAATATCGACAAGATCGAGGGTACGCAGCCCGCAATACAACGCCAACTGCCAATACGCAAAGATAACGATCGGACGAAGTCGGCGAGCATCGCATCGACTCGGAGCACCAAGGAGGCGTCGGCCCAATCGGAACGCGTCGCAGCGCCCGAACTCGGCCGAGCGAAGACTGCGTCGGCGCCGCGGCCGGCGGCAATGACGCTCGACGCGCATAAAGCCGTAAGTGAGAATTTCGCGCATACCACGCACACACAACACGCAGATTGGATCAACGTAAAACCCAGGCACCGACGTCGAGCGGCAGAGACGACTACCAGTATAAATATTGGAAACGAGCTTCAACAAGAACTGGACGCAAATGGAAAAAATACTAATATATTGACCAAGAAATCCGGGAAAATTACACCGATTAATAAAGGAAACAATACGTCCTCGGTACTACGCCTAAAGGCAGTGGAGCGTAAGAAATATTTACATGTATGGCGACTTGTCAGTAATACGACGGAAAAAGATGTGATGGATTACGTACGGGAAATATTAGACAAGGATAGTTACGTCCAAGTAGATAAGATAAACCCAAAAATTGAGAGGGACTACTCATCATTTAGAATTTGTGTGTCAGAAAGGGATTTTGAGAAGCTCTGTAATCCCAAGGTCTGGCCAATGGATGCGGAGTATAGCGAATGGGTGTTTTTTCGGACAGCTTCAAGGACACACAGACCGCCAGAGAAAGTAACAGAATAATAAACATTTTATATCAAAATGTTAGAGGCCTCAGAACGAAGACCACCCAGTTTCAGACTTTACTAGAATCATCTGGTTCCGACCTATTCGCTATCACTGAGACGGGCTGTACCGAGTCTATCCAGGACGCGGAGATCACCGTGCCGGGCTACTCCGTGCTGCGCTGCGACCGGGTCGACGGCCGCAAGCAGGGCGGGGCGCTGCTGGTGGCCGCGCCGCGGTTTGCGTTGCGGCAACTACTAGTACCCGAGGATATTGATTTAGTTAACAGGTGCAATTTTGAACTGGTTTGCGCCTCCGTTTTTAAACAAAATAGATATTTATTTACCTGTTGCGTCGTGTATATTGCGCCACAGTCACATGCCAATGACTATATGCTACTGTTCGGCTTATTAGAAAAAATATGTTTAAATTATGAAAGTAATGTATTAATTTTAGGAGATTTTAATTTGTTCTCGACAAATAACGATGTAAGTCATTATTATGAATATTTTCTGACATTCTGCGGACTCATTCAGTGTAATACAGTTCCAAACTGTATCGGCAGGCAGCTAGATCTAGTGTTGAGCGCGTTCAATGCGGACGGTGTGTCGGTCGCGGCGGCCGACGAGGCGCTGCGGCCCGCCGATGCGTACCATCCGCCGCTCGCAGTCGCCGCCCGGGTCACCGCCGCGCGCGCGGGACTGCTCGGCCGTTCTTGTTATCAGCGTAGATCGAACGAACCGTATAACAGACAGTGGAACTTCAATAAAGCTAACTTTAACAGATTATACGGTTCAATTATGACACTTGACTGGGACGAAATTTATAATTTAAACGATCCTAATTCGGTTTTGACATGTTTTTATAGAATAATTTATGACATTTTCGATGACTGTGTTCCACAAAAAATACAAAATCCGGATAATAAAAGGTACATTTACCCGGTATGGTATACATTGGATATAATTAAAGATATACAGATAAAGTCAGACCTGCATAAAAAATATAAAAGCAGTAAATCTCGGATCGATTACGCTGAATTTTCTAGATATAGGGCGAGGGTAAAGGTGAAGTCTTCGCTCGCGCACGCACAACACCGGGACCGTGTACAGACTCACCTCGCTTCGGAACCAAAAGAGTTTTGGCGTTATATAAAATCAATGAAGGGCGATTCCAAGGGATGTAAGTTAGTTCAAAACGGACAAACACTATCGGAACTAGAATGTGCAGAGAAGTTAGCTCAGTTTTTCCAATCCGTGTACGCCTCCGAGCCACCGAAACTAAACGTTGCAGCAGCAAGCGCGACGGCGCCATCCGCGTCAGGAGCCAGCGCGCGTATACATCTGACGCAACTATCGCTGGCCGACGTACGTGGCGCGCTCGCCAGGATGCCGGCGAAGCGCTCGGTAGGACCGGACGGAATCCCGCCGTTCATTTTGAAAGATTGTCGCTTCGTGTTGGAAAAACCGCTGCTGCATCTGTATAATACCTGTCTGTCGACCGCGACATTTCCAGAGAGATGGAAACTCACCCGGGTGGTGCCTGTACCGAAAGGGAGCGGCGGTCCAGAGCCAGGAGATTATAGACCAGTGGCGCTCCTGTCGGCGCCGGCAAAGATTTTCGAATCAACCATTCACCGCTCGGTGTATGCGCAGGTGAAGTCCCAGTTATCCGACGCGCAGTACGGTTTTCGTGCGGGTCGGGGAACCACGGGAAACCTGCTGCGTCTGATGACGCGGGTAGTGCCGGCGGTGGACGCCGGTCGGCAGGTAGATGTCGCCTATTTCGATTTCCGGAAGGCTTTCGACACGGTCGATAACGACATCCTGCTCGCGAAGCTGGCGGGAGCGGGCTGCACACCGCACACGCTGACCTTCTTCGCCAGCTATCTCCGAGACAGACGTCAGTATGTCGACTGTGGTGGAGGCCTTTCGGACCAGTACTGGACAAGATCTGGCGTCAGCCAGGGGAGTAATTTAGGACCTCTCCAATTTATAATTATGGTCAATGATCTACCGGAGGTGGTCCTGAACTCGACCTGCCTCCTATTTGCTGACGACTTAAAACTGGTATGCGAGATAGGTGACATCTCCGACCACGCTAGGCTGCAGGCAGACATAGATCGAGTCGTGGAGTGGGGCCACGCGAACAAGTTATTTTTTAACGTGGCAAAATGCGCAATAATGTCATACAGTCGCGCGCGCACCCCACGGCTCCACTTGTATTCCATCGAGGGTGAGGCGATGCGGCGCGTCACAGAGATTCGGGATTTGGGAGTACATTTTACCGCAGATCTCAATTTTCGGAGACATATAACAGAGATATGCAAAAAGGCGTACCGGAACCTCGGCTTCATATTGAGGCAATCACAGGGTTTCACCAACTTTACTGCCCTGAGGGTCCTATATGAGGCCTTGGTAAAGAGTTGCCTGGAGCATAATTCGGTTATATGGAATCCACACGAGATCAAGTACAAGCAGATGCTAGAGAAAATCCAAAATAAGTTTGCGAGGTACCTCTACATGAGGATGTATGGGGTGCACCCGGGTTATCCTTTGCTGTATCCCACATTGTTCGTGCTGGGCATGGTGGGATACAGCAAATTGGAAACCAACAGAGAGGTCGCACTAGCGAAATATCTGCTTCTGGTATTGAGAGGTAAAAAGGATAATCCAGCTGTCCTGGAAGAGCTGAAGCTGTGCGTGCCGGACAACAGCATGGAGCGGCGACGACGGCCCCCCCTGCTGGCACTGCCGCGCGCTCGCACCAAGCTGCTGCGGCGCACACCGCTCACTAGAGCGCTGCACACACTCAATTTGTTAGCGGAACGTGTTGACCTGTTTACTTGCTCACTGAATGAGTTTGCGAGGGTCGCTAGTAATGTATTTGCAAATGGAATAAAATTATGTAATTGACTTAAGTTGACCATAGATGTGATTATATTATTTAAGTTTAGATGATATTTATGTATTATGATAATGACTAATTATATGAATTCTTTAGTTTTTACTTTGACAATTTTGACGAATTCTAATGAAATTGTAGTATAATTGTAATTTGATAAAATAATTGATTCATTGTAATTTATTGTAGGTAATTTATGATTTGTAATGAATAATTAATTGAGCAATGTACTTCAGATTAAAATTATAATAACCGAAACTAATAAAAGTATGTATAATTACACTAACGTATTGGGACGTTACCTGTAATGTTAGTTGTAAGTTATGGAAATAAATAAATAAATAAATAAATAAATAAATAAATTTTTCTTTATTTTTAATTACTAATTACGTGTAGGTATTAATGTAAATGAACAACGTAAATTCTAAATGTAAATGCTAAATGTAATTGTAAATGCTAAATGTAAATGAAAACCAAATTATTTGTACAAAAAGTAAGAACAAGTTTGAATCTTATTTGTTCGAATATTACGTTTATCATTTCGAATAAGAAAATATCAATGATGTTGTTCGAATCAAGAATGACGATTGCATCCGCTTATTACTTTAAATTCAATTATGTGTTGTGCTACATACGATTATTTATAAGGACTTGTTAAGAATAAATTCAATTTCCATATTAGGTATAATAAATATGTATGTATAGTCCTAAGGGAGAATAATTAGTGTTTTTAAGTAGACATATTTTTTAAATGTGCATAAATTTATCTAATTTGTGTTTTTTTTTTAAATTTTAGCCCAGCAGGCAGGCAGACGGGCCCGCGAAAGACCGAAGAGGTGCGCTCTCGAATTGGCTCCCGACTTAACACGCCTATTCTCTCTTTCCTACACAACCGGTATAGTGCCGTCGTCGTGGAAGGCCCTAGTACACCCCATTCCGAAAAAGGGTGTCTTGTGTACTCTCTCTCTCGTGTGCTCTCTCTCTGTGTTCTACCGGCTCTACAATGATGAGTGCTCCGAAGAGCTTATTGAGCTAGTGCCAGTGTCACCGTTCCTCCATCGCACCACTCGCCTCGTGTAATGTATGTCTGTGTTATGTGTTATTTTCTTCATGTGTTAAAATAAAGTTTTTTTATTCTAAATCAGCATAATTTTAATGATTTCAAATTATTATATATATAGGATTTGGGATGGGAACAGTGGATATAAAAGAAATGAAGCAACGATATATACATACATGTTTATTCGTGACACAACACATATAAGATATTTTAAACATTGACATCTAACATCAATACATGAATTCGAATACAATAGCTACACACCAATTAATACGTTGAAAATAAATATTGTTTAACATTACCAATGTTGAAAGTTGCGGTAAGAATTTTGATTCTGATAGTCTTAGCATCCAAGTATGGAAATGCCTCAAGTACTTGTTAACAATCACGTTTGCTCCTTAATCTCAAGATGTTAAAACTGTTCATGTTACATAGCAAACAGGTATAGGAATAACCATAGTGGTATAAGACAATATACTTCTCAGATATCTAGATGGTATCCTTCTAATCGACGGGAGCTTTCTTACAATTGAGTTCTATCGGTATTCACTTTAGGCCTTTTCACATATCATTTACATCAATAACACCGTCATTACGTTTTTTGTTCACGTATCAAGTATTGACTTCCTCAACGAAATACCGCAACTTAACATTTTCAACTGTTCGCATTACATGAAATCAGTTCCATGGAAAGCCTGTGACACATGTATGTAATTTATACGTTACAATGCAAAACCTCGATACAAAATCTCCATAGCCAAAGACAATCCACTAAATATTACGGCGTCACCGACTTTCCGATATCCTTTCCAATTACAAAATTACCCTTCTAAATCCAAAAACAATTAGTACGTTTTTAAACGGTAATATTGATGACAAATACATAAATTGTTCAAACGGTATCTGACTGAAATATTCAATTACAAGTTCTAAATATTTACCAATGTTTGAAGATGCATAATATATGTCGTCGTTGCCAACTTAAAGCCTCCCGTGTTTAAAAAGTTTAGTTTGGTGACAATCCGAAAAAAACCTGAGTCTTGATTAGAGATTTTTACTTACAGTGCAAGTGAGGTATGACATAGGATATTGAATTTTAAGACAAAATCTCAATAAACTGTATTTTTGCAAAAAAATTTACACAGAAGGTTTTAACTTTGCAACGATGATGATGTTAGTTATATTTGTTAGAAGTTGATTATCAATGTCTTAGAAGAGAACATCCTACTTGACTAACAAGATCAAACATTATTATTATAGCATTGATTACACAAAAGACTACATAAATAGCGCATACACGGGATTAATGACAGATGTACTGGTTTCATTACAAACATCAAACACACTACTGAAGCCAACCAGTGTGAAAGTGTCTTCTAAAATTACATACACAAAGTTATATATCGTTGAAAATAGTTACAATTGTAAAGACAAAATATCAAGCTTAAACTAGAAAGTAGTTCCTTCTGTGAAGATACATCGCTCCAAAAATCCTATCATCATTCCATCCGTTACAGTATAGGTCCAATACAATATAAGTATTCAATTACAATTACAAACAATATTTAAAATCCAGCTCATAAATTCCCATTCCTTATTTCCCTACAGTGGAAATTCAATCTCCGAAACACAGCCCATTAATATCATTTAAAAAAGATACACATATTATCATAACGCGCTAAATAGCCAGTTACAGATTACACGATACATTGATTAACCTAGGAGATACATCACTATCACTATGTCGATAAAGTACCAAGCATATATATGATCGTTAACACTACACTAGACTTACGTTATGTTATTTGAAATTCTATGTACATCATGTTGCACACATTATAGTGCACAAAGTACAGCTTATATTAAAATAGAGTGACAGGGTGTTCAGCCTACTCATTACGAAAATAGTGTTCGATTTCCTAATATTACACCACGAGGAGACGAAATCGGAACATTCAATAGATGATTCTATTTAATCAATCTTTTGCTGCACGTAAAACCATTTAATTTAAAATACATTAAGCTTTTATATGTCGAAACGAGTAAAATGTTAAGAGAAGTTAATATGTTGAAATTAATTATTAAGTCTACGATGAGGCCATTGAACGAATTGAACCTCGGATGTTAAGTGCTAATAATTGCAACACACGAACGTTAATTAGCCAAAATACTGATTATAATACAACGAAACCGGATGACATGATGATTACATCCAACGATAACTACACTTTATTCGCTTACGTGAAAGTTCAGAAGCTTTCAGTTAATGTCCATTAACTCTTACTAAACAATAGTTTTGCAGAAGAAGTACGATTTCAAGGTGGCGCCGTGCGCATTAGATTCACTACCATTTTTATTATCATAACGATTCGATAGAACGAAAACGCGGTATTCAAGAACCCTTTGAAGATTTTTTTAAATCTAACATGTCTTTCGATAATGTTTGCTTAAATAAATTGCGTAATGTTTGCTTAAAGTGTTTTAATTTTTTTTTAAATCCTAATCTCGTACGTTCCCGGGCGTCTTCATTTTAGCATTATACCTGATCTTATATCAGTACTTGATTTCAAATATCAGTAAAAATTATCCGTCTTTTATTGTTTTCTTTTATTTTATCGTTTCAAAAGTATAGCTTATATATTAGAGGTCACCTAACACAATACATTCGGAAGTTAGCACAAGTTAATCTATAACATCTAATTCTTATCTATATTCGGCAAGCAGCACAATTTAATGTAAAACCTAAGCCGATCTTAAATCTATAGATATTACTACTATTATTTCTGTATTGTTTTATTCATTTTTACAGCACAAATTACAGGTCTTTCATATTTATTGACAGATAATCTTTCATCGCCAAAAAAACATAATACGTTTTTTCATCATGATATTATTTAGATGACGTCTTCATGAAACTCAAATAAAACGGAATCCAAATTAAGTTCGGTCACAGATGGTTTTTTTCCCGATGACTAGATGGAATGTCTTTTATAAAAAGCCCTATGGTTGTTTTGTAATAGTGTTTCTTGCGATTTTATGATCTACGTCAATAAATACAAACACTGTAACCACTACTGCTAGACAAACTTAACTAGTAAACTCCTCAATTCAACGCAATTATATGTCCAAATGACAAAGTTACTATCCTAATATAAGGCTCTTACGGTAGCTCAGACAATAGTATTTCGAGACATTTTGTTACTTCGATTACTTTTTCACTTCACTTACTTAATTTCAATAGAACCATTGATTCTCCGTAACCTAAGAAAGCTAAAGCAAGCACTTTGTTAATCTGAGGACTCAGGTAGAATGCCTCGTAACTACGTGCTGCAGCTTCTTTTCAAAGATTATTATTAAATAGTAAACTTATTATTCTAATACAATTACATAAGGACAACGTAGATACCTTTTATACTTATTTTATAGACAATTTGACGGTAGAACCACACGATTCTGCACCACTGAATGAAATGTAATGACTATGAGAAAAAATAAGTTCTAATTGAATTAAAAACGTAAGTTTTAATATAATGCTTAAAAAGGAAATTAAGTAGTGCGAGCCAAAAAACAAGTCAATAAATTTAAATATATTATCATGATAAAAAAATTCAAGTCGTTAAGTAATTGTACCGGCAAATACATTACGAAAAACTGCTAACATTAAGTAGATTATTTCGTTTCACGGCCAATATTTAGCCCTGACCCACTAAAAACAAACCTAAATACCTACACGAAACATACACCTATTATGTAGAAGGGGAAATCATACTTGAATTAAACGACTGAATCAATTAATGTGCTTACGAAGAAAGAAATATAACATATGCAGCAAGAATAAATTACTTCAAATTATATTAAAACAATTAATAATCCATATCAAGAGTGTAAATTAAATTAAACTAACTGTATGACGCGTGATTACAATGACACTTACAATTTTATTTTGTAAATAATTATATATTATAAAATTATATGTATTTATATAATATATAGGTATTAACTGCTTATATCCTATTCGGCTACGTTCAAAAAATATATCTCTTTTACAATTTCAGTTACCATTCAGATTTAGGCTGCTTGATTCTTACAATTAAACTTATTTAATAATGCAATGTTAGACGCGAGTCACCATGTGTACCGTGAACAAGGGAAAAAGGATTAGAGATTACAAAGGTAGGATTAGAAGGAGAAGAATTAGAAGATGTTATAGCAAGGGTAAGGGAAAATGAACAGAATATAATAAAAAGAATCGACATAATATAATAACGCAGGACAAAACCCAGATGTTATTTGGCCGTAACTACAAACGGTCCTTACCACCTCAGCAGAGGCGACTAATTGCACTAGTGAAGCATTCTTAGTTTACGGCTGCAGTTTCATCAATAGTGGGCGTTTAATAATCAATGAAGGATAGATCTTTATTATACCGTTCACGGTCACATAGTATAAACTTCACGCTCTACTATACTATTAACATGCAACGTACCTATAGCTGAGACCGATGCTATGTTATCTATTGCATTTAATATCAAAGAAATCTTGTCGATACTGTTTTGGAAGAAACACGTGAACGTTACTTATAAGTTTTATTCCACTGGATCTTACATTGCAGCTTGCCTCTCACATCCCAAGTAACTTGTTCGTTAAAAAAATATTACATTTGTCTAATATTGTGTTTACTGTGTCTCATTTTTATAATACAATAACGATAATTCCTAGAATATGAAAATAAATAAACAAATGAATCAGTGGCCATAACGTTCACGCGATTCTTAGAGTACTGAGCCCCTAATTTTAGTATTTCGATGTTATAAACTCGGTCACATAGAAAGCGACAAATTATTCGAATTACGGCTATTGTGTATTGTTTTTATTTTTTTTATTATTTTTATAAGAAACCTTTTTTTTTGAACACCGATATTCTAAACGGACAAACAGCTGAAAATGATTTTTAAATGGATCCTTTTGTTTCCTGTTTTAGTTGTACAAACTTTTGTTCTTATTTCTGGATAAAAGTCACAATAAGATAAGTTTATTTTCCTGAGGATAAGGTAGACTGGACCATAGGTAATTGTACTTTAAAATCATTGCTTTTTATTATTGCTTTTTATTATCAGACGAGTTCGTTCGTTATAAAATAGCGGTGTTCAGTTTAACTTTAAAATAAATTAACTAGTATAGATTAATATTCTCCTTGACGATTGTCCATAATAATATTACTGTGTAACTACTGCTAGCACGTTTATTTATACCTATTCATATAAAATTTTCAATATTACCTACTATAAAGAAATATATTGCTTCTTTTTGCATATATACTATATATTTAGTCAACTACAGTTATTACTATCTATATGTGTCACATGAAACATTGAGTGTACTTCTATTCCGAACACTCTATGTCTAAAACTCCAACGAACGTCGTGACAGTACTCTGAATTTTACACGCCAATATCTATTGATTGTGACATGCTAATAATAAATTAAGTAAACGACTGATGTTGATCGCTTTGACTGTTAAAATGTACCATAATACAGAGATTGTTCAAAAGGGGTTTTAATTTTTAATACAAAGCAAATTTGTAATAAATATTAGTTAACCTCTTACTTTTAATAAGACTAGCTGGACAATTATTGAGGTAGGTATATTAAGATTTGGGTACTATCGAACATTTTTCAGACTCGATGTTTTATCTAACGTGATATTATATTTAAATTTGGTGTTCGATGATATTTGACACGCGAATTGTCTTAACGACAGGAGTTAATAGTCATAAAGTATTCCAGATTCTTCCGACTCACTTAAGTGTACTTCACTACAGTATTTATTACTTTCTTTCTATCCTAGAACTATTCTATTTTATATTAATCAAAACGGATTAATGTAACAATCACTAACAACAATTATTTATTATTATTACTTTTTATACTCCTAAAATATATATCTAATGCTATCTTTCTTGTAACTACTAAAATTTCAATAGATTGTTTAATTGCGCCTTAAATTTATTCACTATGTTTTGAAATACTTCAATGTTATCAATTTAACGACTGCATTATAAGATTATCTTTGCTTTAGAAGTTTCCGTGTTATAAATTTTAATTTGAAATTTTCAATTTTTGAGAAGCATTTTATTAGAGAAGCTTTGTATTTTATTATACGAACACGCAGTTATTCAATTTAAGTCGTCGTCGTTACACGTGTCCCATGTCTTGACATAGCAGTGCCATAGATCGCATATTGTACTAACGCTAGCCTTTTATTGCGTTATATAAAAAAAATGTTTTTTCACGGTCCAAGGCATATTCTCCACCTACTGGTGATTGCCTAAACCCAATAGGACCGTAGTCCTACGTACGGGTAGGTTGAAATGCCTTATGTGCTATCGCGTTTTGCCCTCCACACTGTATCCGAAACGGAAAAATAGTGTGGTTTGCGTATTCCGAACAGAACCTCGCACATAGGGTTCTGCCCTAGGTAATAGGTAGGCGTAGTTAAGTACATATTTACTTAACTTAACCTAACCTAACCTAACTTATCCTAACTTAAACTAATACCATAAACAGTTTTATTTACTAATAAATACACTTTCAATATTTCGTTACAATTTTCGTTACTATTAGCCTAAGTTTTTGATTTTATGATTTTTTTTTGGTTTTTTGCGTTTGTTTTTTAATTTTTTTTTGTCCTATTAACTATCTAACTGTACTACTTCGTTTTCGATTGTTTGAGTCTTCTAGTCACGTTGTATGGTTACTACAGGTACATATATGCATTTCATTGCGTCCAGAAGCAAGTAAAGTGCAAAAGCGTTGCAACGTAGTTGCCAAAGTTTCTTGGTCATTAGAACAGACGGACCATGCAACTATTGAATAGGTGTTCAAATGCTTGAGGTGGCGAGTTGATGTTGCATCTTTAGCATTCGCTTTTACACCATATCTACCTCGTCAGATATAAACGTTGCCAACACTTTACAAACAAACTTACAAGTAATAAGGCTCGTGTGCATCTTTCAGTAAAATATCCACATAAGGCAGATTATTCGCAAATTGGCGAATGAAGATAGATGAGCTCGTTAGTTCGTCTTTTGCAGTAACAGAACGTTTTTATCGAACAGATAAGCTAATGCGACTGTAACGGAGTGATGTCACCCGTACGCGCATATTCTCTCATTTCTCTCACTCCAGATAAAGCAATTCACCGTAAGAGACCTATTCTGTTCCCTCCTAGATGTTAACCTTACTAACAACATTCTAAAACCGCTACACCCGAAAGATCTGAACAGTCGACATTAGTTCTACCAACAGGGCGTACACCCCCGCCGTAACGAAGCGAACAAATTTCGGTTTATACTGGGCTTTGTTCTGATCCCAGTGGCCTCTGAAACCCTCGCTAAGCCAGAGCCCCCAGTAACGAATATTACGTTACACATGGCTAGTGCACGCGGGGGTGGCTTCGACTCAACAGATGTGATATGAGTCATGGATACGTGGGGAGGCCTGTGCCAATTGAGCCAACTAGTTATAACCAGTGTGAAGTCTAACTGACAAGCACATCGGGCTGATCCTAGTCGTCACAATGACGTAGGTTGTGGACATTTTACCAAATGATTTATAAATATTAATGTGAAACTTGAACAGTCCCAATAGACTATATAGACAGCTAACAGCTTAATATACTATATGCGCAATAGAGGATCTTTAAGGACACATCGAAAACTCTAAAACTATGAACGGTTAAACATAACAAATACTTTAGCCTAATTTAGAAACTGGAACAACAGACAAAGGGAGCACTAGTATGAGCAACGGACCACGAGGCATATTAGCGTATGAGCATCCAGGGCACCTGATGTTAAGTTACCGCTGCAGCTCAGGGACATAAGCAATGAGAGACTCGACCAGTCGCTGGTACGCCTACGCACGTCCGCCTACCATAACAGTAATGAAATAGGTATAGTGAATGTGCTTTTGCAGACGTACCCAGGATCTTGTTTTCGCAGTAATATTCCACACGTTGTTATCCACTTTGCTCATACTCTCGTCTTATTATTGTGAAGACTTCGATATTGGAGGACAAAGAAAAATACTTAAACGTAAAATTGGAAAAACTGGCAGACATTTGCATGACTAGACCTACTCTCCTAGATGTTAAGCGATTGATTGTATATGAGTTGCGCGATTAAAGATGAATAGCACAGATGTTATGAATTTCAATTGACATTTTGAAGGTTTTTAAAGGTTTATAAGCAAGGAGAAGAAGTAAAAAACCAGAAGGATATATGAGCGACGAGTCAGGGGAAATTGAACAAAAACCAAAGAATCGATTAAACCACAACCAGGGTACAGTCAATGAAACTACACCATTTAGTTTGTTAAGCGGATTTTCAGCTGGAATAAACTTTTGATGTTCAGCCATTAGCGTTATGTTGATGTGAAGCATTAGTTAGACTTAGGGTGTTTAGCTCGTAGCGCGCGCGTCACCTCCAATATATAATTATGACTTCACATCACCATCATAGCTTCATGGTTTTAATAACTGGGAAGAACTGGGTACTCCTTGATGTTATAGGACTTTTGTATTCCTCCACTCCGAGGTCACAAAATGTACCAAGATGTTATTCTTCTCAATTTTATTCCGAACTTTAACTGCTCTTACACAATCCTTTTGATCACGAACACGTTAATTTGAACAATAGACAACATAACTAGTAATTGGAAGCACGTTGATTCGAAACTCAACCCTTCTGGCTATTTAATTTGCAACCAGAAGGCCCTTTTCTTCGGTGATCCCTAAATTGTCAATGTTAGGATTAACTGGGGAGGTTTTTGGACTCGATTAAGATAGGCCTCCTGAAGCAGATGTACAGCTTACCACCGACCCTCTCACAAAGATGATCGCCTTTTCCCAATTAGGAGGTAGATGCATAGTGGTTATTATAATGGTGGAAAATAATTTTGAACAAATTAACTATTTTTGTATTTTTTATATTTTGTCTTTTTTGTAGATTTTTGGTTTTTATGCTTTTTTTGTAGATTTTTGGTTTTTATGTTTTTTTTGTAGATTTTTTGGTTTTTATTCTTTTTTTGTAGATTTTTACTTTTATGTATTTTTTGTAGATTTTTGCTTTTATGTTTTTTTTAGACTTTGTTTTTATGTTTTTTTTATAGATTTTATTTTTATGTTTTTTATGTAGATTTTATTTTAATTTTTTTTTGCAATTTTTTCTTTTATGTATTTTTTTTGTTTTTAAATTTTGCATACGTTTTTTTTTCATTTTTGAAACTCACATTTTAATTTTTTTTTTCATTTTCTTTTTGTTTTATTATAAAAAATATACATCTCATCGAACTTAATAGAATGCATCAACATCGTTAATATACATTTACTTACATCTAAAAACAAGCCTCTAACCCATTGAAATCAATACGTTACAAAAAAAAAACACACGCTACCCCGAACTATTGAACGACACTGAAAATACACGAAATAATTACTGCTGAAATCAATATACCAACAACTGTGGATGCTCCATCCACATCCTAATTTAACTAATTCTGACAGGTGTCGCAATTGGTGTTCAAGATACTTGTGATGTTTAATTATCTTAGCAGTTTCCTTTACTCTATTCACGTCGCTAACACATTCAGTGTAGCTTGATATTTATCGCTCACTGAAGCCCACAGATATTTCTATGCAATCTCATATGAGACTGAAGTCCTACCTGTGGATACATACATAAATGCGTTGCTACGAAGACTAGGTTGATACGCTTCATACTTAGTGTGTTTGTCCATCACACTCTTTACACCGGAATTCAACAGAACAAGCACTGCTGCTTTCCGACAGAAAGAGGTGAAGCGGTGGTAGTTCCGCAGATGGCATTTGGACATAAGATACCATCATAAAGGCCTGCAAAAGATGTGTATTGAATCGGTCCAAGTGAGCAATATCCGATCACAACAAGTTTTATTCGCGTATAGCTGCCTCTCTGCCAAATTAGGTCAAACTATGATAGATGAAGTCCACTCACTAACTGACTCCTACAATGTTCTCTCAAATTTACCTAATATTGTTACCTAATCACCCTTATTACAATATAACACCCTTCTAATGACGCCATAACAATACAAAAATATAAGCAATCCGGTAATATTAATATAGAATTTAACGCGGTGCCATTTGGATAATTTTTAGAACGGAAGACCTTGATCGGAAGAGGCCATTTGAACAGACGGGCCTATGCTGTTCGTTGGTGTGGATGGCCTTTTACGGAGAGGCCCTTTGCATCGTGTTTGCTGTAAGATGGTAAGCCATTGGAACAAACGGGCTAGTGCAACACGAGCTACTAGTTGGCCATAAGAACAGACGGGCCATTACACCCTTGGACTGCTTGTCACGAGCACGGTGTTCGCTCTTGGACAATGGGTGCAGACTGACTGCGCTCCCAAACTCCTGCAGGTTTGAGAACGGGCGATGGGGTCGTCACGTCCCGACGCCGGTGGCTAAATTTTGATTCTGATAGATTCTACATGGCATGAAACAACTTAGCACCTATTCGTAACAGCGGGTTGGTGAATAACAATTTTTATCATTTAATTCAACAACAAACGACTATTAAAAGATCTAAAAACATCAATAGACAGCTAATGAAAAGAGTAACGTTATGAAACGTAACACGTAACGTGACGTGCGCAATATTTTTATAATAAGGGCCCAATTTAGATGCTCTCATTGCTTTTAACGTGAAACACGCAAGCACTTTCAAATATAACTAATACGCTTATGATTAAATAGACAAGCAAGGAGAATATTAATCTTTGGCAGTATTGTCTTATTCTAAACACTCTTACAAGTACATTGCTTTTTTTTATATAACGACGCTTATCATTTAATAAAGAATTAATTATATCAAGACAAGCAAGGAGAACATTGATTGTTGGCAGTATTGTCTTATTCTAAACGAACTTACAACTACTTCTTATTTTTTTTTCTACATATAACGACGCTTATGATTTAATAACTATAGTATAATAGTATAATAGTATAATATACATCCGGATTGTTAGCGCGTATCGTTGTTTAATATAGACAGTAAGTTTTACAATTTAGTCAGTTTTATTCATTATATCAATACCTTGTGTCAGTAAATCCGCCTAAATAACCCTGATGGTGACACCAATACTAGCTTTTTAACAATACCTGTCTGTCTATCTGTTTGATGTTATATTAAAGTGGAAATGCCGCTAGCTTCTATAGCAATAAATACACTAATTAAAATTACGTTTATGTGTGATAATCAGCTGTAGTAGACAGGTAAAAAAAAATTAACTAAATTTCAAATTTTGAAAATACTCATAAATTGCTATTGTCTGTATCTGGCGCCCTATTGATATAATAGCAATTAAAATTATCCGGAAGACTGGAGATTATTTAGACATTAAATTAATTTGGGCCTTGTATTCACAATGACCGCTAAGTGCACAACGTGATCCTTATTGATCTAAACCTAATTACAATATCTAACTAATCAATCATTTAGCATGCGTATGCCCGCAGTATAAGTGGATCGAGTATTTTCGTTATATAGTAATAATAATAATTATGGCAATTAAAAATAATGTCTAGTTTAGGCTTAAAATAACGTCTCTTTAATAATATTGCTCAACGAACGAGTAACTGAAACAATTTTACACGCGATATTCAAATCTACTATTTGACCTCTAAAAATCTAAAAGCAACCTAATCGTTGACTGACATATTCAATTTATGGTAAAACCGTGGCGAGTCTCGACAACTCCGAATGTTATTCTATAATAAGCTTAGCGGAAGCAGGCTTCAGAATACCATAACGTCCGATAATTGGTGCTTAGAACGCATTCAGACTAAAATGTACTGTGCCAGCGTGACGAGATGCGATAGATCTTGTACCGTACCCACCCGCCCAGCGGTTCCTTGAGCCGAGGTGTTCGGGCTCAGTTAAAACCACTACGTTCGCCCCCCACTAATTGCGAGGGGGTTGCATCCCGTGCAGTGCACAGGATTCAAGTTGGTCTAAAGGCACTATAAAATCCAAATAACGGAAACACGCGCTCAGTTAGCGATCCATAAAAGAAATTAAGCGATGGTCTTTGCTGTTCAGTATTTCTTGACTTTAATTATTCTAAATTATGCTAAGAGTCCTCAGGAAATACTAAACTCTTTTATGAAACTTTCACAGACCGTGTATATGTATTTTGAGTAATTATGAAGCAATTATTAATAAATTAAAATACGGAAGAGTCGTTTCAAATTCCGGAAGACGGTAGATTTGCTGTTTTAGTAGAACTGGTATACATATTAATAAACCAAAAAGTAGACCTAAGGTGCCTAATCCAGTGACCTAATTCACACCTTATTATTACATTATTAGCGACTACGAAGCTTCTATTAAGTGCAAAGTGTGAATAAAAGAATTGCCACAGAATGGTACGATGATGACGTTGATGATGATCGATTGATTATATGATGACGATTATCTGTGAGAATTAGGAAATTACAGCAATAACGGATTTCGAGTTGTTCGTCTGATCAATTGAACACATCCGCCTATTTCGATGTCAGTCGACTAAAATTTAATACATTGAAAATTGCACAACGTCTCTATTAATATACACAACACGCTTTGAATATAATTATTATAGATTGAAACTAATCAAAACAAGATTGTGTTTGTATTGTCTTTCATACAAAGTTTTGATTGTAAGCGCTTATAGCACGGATGTTATGCTGAACCGTTCTGTAACCTGGAGGTGGTTAACATCACCAATACTATAAGACCAAACTTTTAAATAAAATAAGACAAAAGCTATCGGACTTTATCAGACGTACGAGCAGATGAAATCAATCCTGACTTTCCAATTATAGATGTTCTCTGTTTCTTGTGAAAATTACGGTCTTACTAGGCATAGATCCAACACGTAACCATAATACACTATCCATCGAAAGTCCAAAGCTTTTGTTCTTATCACTTACTTGACAATGATCACCTCGCGAAGCTTTGGCAGGTGTGTTTGAATGTATGAAAGACAAATAAACAATACTGGAAAATCAATAAATGATCTTACACAACAAATGATCTAAAAAGTCGTTGTCTTTGATTTGACATATTTATTAAACTAAGAACTTAACTATATTGCTTTTCAAACGAACACATTTAAGCGCTTCTCCAATGGTAGTAAACCATCCCTACATCCAATAATAATAGATTAAATACGATATGGTATAGTCAGTTTCCTATTGTCGAAGCTTGTACAGTCGGTTAGAGATATGGAATCGTTAGAGCATGCGTAGATTTTTTTTAAATTATGTTTGGAGAGTAGCGAACGAGCTGGCAGCAGTCACGAGTGATCGCTACCGCCCAAGGACATCTGCAACCGACCTCTGATAGGGCTGTAGGGATGGGACTGTTAGTGTGAATTCAGTTAATAGATGTTAATTGGAATTAGTTGGTGAATATTCGTTAGTAACAGGACTGCAGGAATGGGATTGTTAGTAAAATTAGTCCAGTTAGTTTTTGTTAGCGTAAGTGCAGTTAGTATTTGTTAGTATCCGCCCTATCAAAGGTCTGTCACAGATGCGTCACTACTCTTGAGGACTGA
>DWEM01000191.1:0-22641 GCA_018245935.1 Agara belti belti
GTTAACCCAAAAGTCGTTACGTTGGCTCGACAAATACCGCTAATGACAGCAACTATTAAAATTGAAACGAAATTGTCCATTAAAAAGCTTATTTCATACAAAACTCAGCGTTCCATTTTCCGATTGTACTGAATTTTAAAGCAGCCGCGTATGGCTATCAAATTTTGTATGTAACAAATTTTGCTTAGCCAGTAGTTTATCGAATTGGACATTTATGAATTACGTATACACTAATTTAATGTTAACTTCAACTAACTCAAGCGTTATTTTAGATATCTATAACATTTTAGCTAAACACTAAACTAATGAATCACGAAGATATAAAAATTCGACAAACCATTTATAGTAGGACCGAAGACTAGTCACCACATTCTCCTCTTCGCAATATTTCCACAGGAACACGAAACTATCATGCTCAAACATAACAAGGCCATGATTCTCTACGCCTTTACGCTTTTCACGCGAGACTCACTGGATGTCATGCGATGGAAATAAATATTAAAGTTGCAGTCTCGTAATAGAACCCGGCATAAAGTTCTACAGTATAGCAATATATAAACTAGTTGCATTCGGTATAAATAATAGTAAATACTCATTAGTAATAGTTAAATTTGTTGTATCTGGGAATTCCAATACAAATAACCAACAGCGAGTATTCAATCTAGAGAGCCGTATAAATTTGTAAACATTGTGGAATTCACTTTTTTTACATAATAAGAGGTTTTCCAAGATTACATAGTCGGTGCAATTTATGGAAATCAAGAAGTATAAAACCCGTTTCTCAATAAGATTTCATAAACATAATTATTCACATATTGTACATTGTCAATTAAATATATAAAGAAACCACGGCGCCTTATAAACATCACATCCAAGATTAATTAAATGGTGTGTAAACAATTTATTATTCATCAAGTGTACTGAACACATCAACAAAAGTTAAGAGAATTCCGTTTAAATTTTCTCCATAATTTAAGGCTAAAGCAGTATAAAACTCAAAACAGCATTAAACTTTCTTGTATGCAAATATAAAGATTTTAAAACAAGCTACTGCTCGTAAAATATATCAGTGGTAAAGCAGTAAAAGAAAATTCTAAGTATAAAAGTTTTTGTAATAAAAGCATATTAATATGAAATGTAATACAAAATTTTATTACAAGTATAGATTGCAATACGATATAAAATGTTCATTGAAACATGTATATTATTTTATGTGAAGAGAGTAGCTAATGAGCAGGCAGCGTGGACATCTGTAAACATACTACTAATAGAACAATGGGTATAGGACTACCAGTATTAGTTAGTTTAGTTCATAATGCAAAAATGTTAAAAGCTTTGAAAATAACATACTGACACTTGCAAAGAAACTAAAAAGAACCAATGCTATACATAAACAGAAAATTGTAAAACTTTCTCAAAACAAATACTAGTAATTTGTTGACTGTAATAATAGTCAAATAGAACTGTACATTTCTATTAGCGATCTTAAAAAAAAATCGGTATTAATAGAACGTATAAAGTGCAAAGCGAGGATGTTGTCAATTTGCAAAATATTAGAGCACCGAATGAAAAGCAAAGTAAGGACTTCTGTGTCAAT
This sequence comes from Agara belti belti, assembly GCA_018245935.1. Taxonomy (NCBI): domain Eukaryota; kingdom Metazoa; phylum Arthropoda; class Insecta; order Lepidoptera; family Hesperiidae; genus Agara; species Agara belti. The sequence goes on from DWEM01000191.1 coordinate 1,598, forward strand.
AGACGTCAGCAAAATAGCTCTTATTGGATTTTAATAGCGATCACTTGTGCTGCATGGTTATGTTGGTAAATAGTTTAAGTTTCACAGACCATCCCGGACAAAGATAAATTGAGGGTAATTTAACCTATTCGTTCGCAGTTTATGCCTACATGTATTTTTATTCATGTTTAACAAATTAAATGTCAAAAAAATCTAGACAACTTGTAGAATACTTTCCGTTTCGATTCTTATCACCTCGACTATATTCTGTACGTAAGGGCAATCGTAATCGTTACCGTGACGTGTCGATTGACATTCTCGATTCACTAGTGCTGTATACCTGACAGCTGTCAAATGCTACCTTATTATATGGAATGAACGATGGTATCGTATAAAATAAATGAAAGCCTATTTAAACAACGAAATGCTAACCTTAATATTTGTGCCTGTTTAATCTGTGACAATGAAAGTAGCAACGAACGGATGGAAATATTGCGCAAATATTCTTGAACTGCGACTGCATATAAGCTTTTAGCCCAGATTTTCAATAACAAATGTAGATAAATATAGAGATCGCATCCGAGCAATGGGACCGCCTTTTGTGTACGTAAAGCATACATATTTTATGCGTATCCGTATAAATAAATACATAATGAAATTAGGTACTAAAAATGTACAGCTGGACACTGTGAACCTACTATGAGAAATTCTTGATTGTGATCTGTAATTTTGTTTCAGCTAAAGAAAATGACCTTGGTATAACATCCAGGGTCGGTGAAAAATCGCAACTACTCCACTGTTTATATTTTCTCCTTGTCTTTAAAACGGTTTATAAACTGAGGTAAACTTAATATTACATCAAAAATCGGATGCCCTATACATGTATTTAAGCGGCAATAATTAACTTAATATGGATATAAATAATGGTAGCTGTACACAAAGATAATATAATCAGTTTATTTAAGCCACAGTTGCGGTAACTAGGAAGCTAGAACGTAAAATACTGCAATTGCTAAACAACATGTCAACAACATTACACAGTAACCTACTTCCTTCGTGCCGAAGTTACACGGACAACCTACATCTTTGAAAGTGGCTTGAGATAACGCAAGTTCGTGTTGTGAACTGGTTTGTTTGTAATAAGCTCTGAAAGTTAAGTGTAGCAGGTATTTATTTGTCAATAATTACAACAGCGCTAAATGGCGTTCACTCCGCCAGGACTTAAATGAACATTTAAAACAAAAATTCCTTAATTGCAAACACTAAACCTAAAGTTTATTTTTGAATTTTTCCGAAACTAGAGTACTGTAAAGCGAAAAGTAATGTTCATATTTCTCCAAAACTATAGATACTCAGCTGTGTAAATCGTAACATTGGATAGAGAAAATATTATTCCCCATTAAAAAATAAAATCAAAATGATAGCGTCGCAACAATCAGTATTTCTGTCCTACAGGTGTTATTGTTAGTCTACGTAAATTGCCATGTGTAGTTAGTTAAAAAGCACCATCAAGTACGAGCTCGTACTGTCACTGAACGATTGAAACAGATGAGGCAATGATGCTTCCAGAAGGGGTCAAATAAAGCACTTTCTGCCAACTTTGAAAATATAGCGTTCTACTAGTAAATATAGCGTACAAATAATATTTCATTTATTTATAATATTCTACGAACCATTTTATACTGCCAGTATGTGTCAATAAATTTGACAGTGTTTGTAATACAAAAAGCTTGCACATTCTAAAATGTTAATTTAATTAAAATATCCCAAATAGTCTAATAAATTAAAATTTGAATATGCTAGTCCGTCATAAATAAAATTCTGTTTTATATTCATAATTTCAGCCTTCATTCATGAAAATTTGAACACATTAACTGGTTTCGTTGCGGTACACGTTACACAACCGTTTCAGTTTAGTTCTGACATTCACGTGACGCCACGAAATAAAGCTTGATGGCTTGCAAAGGGACTTGTCCTGTTTATGAGCCTAATGTCTCACGTTGAAGAGCCCATAATTAAACCTGTATGTAATGTAGTGTAATAATTTGTTTACTGTCGCAAGTATGTGTTTTTGGGTTCGTTTAAGGGTTACATTTCAGTAAGTGATTGTTTTTTCTTATGACACTTATCCGTACTTAATATTATAGAGACGTACATATTGTTGTGTTTGTTTGTAGAGGTAAATTAAAAAAAATACTAAATCAATTCAAAAAATATATTACTAATAGGTATAAGGTACTTTCTAATGTGATAAAACCAGTAATACATCACACAGATATGAATGTCGGCGCGCGTAATAAGTACCTATTAATGGTTGAGTAGAAGGGGGAAAATCTACCTATATTTTATGACTTACTATAGTACACCACGCGGTGAAAGCGTTACTGAATCGTAAATTCCAATGCCTGACTACAAAACCAATGACTGAAACCACACGGACACCGCACTGACAAGGAATATACGAAGTGAAAGAATGATTGACAAATTAGCAACGACATTACGTTAGTATCGCTGCGGTTTGGTTGGTACGTCGCTACAAATCAACTTCAGTAAATTATGTCATTCACACACCGCCACATAATTAAGCTTGATGTCTTTCTAAGGGATTTGCCCCATTTTCGAGCGTAACACGAGTATCTACCTCGTGTTGACGAGAACATAATTACAGCGATACATAATGTACTTTGATTGCCTTTGTCACGAGCAACTGCTACGAAACATGAGGTAATGTTTGAGATAGCTGCGACACATATAAAAATGCTTTGCGTTTAAAATTTTATTTCATAAAATGCATGTTACTTTGTTAAGTCAGAGGTGTGTGTTAGTATTTAAGAAAAGACGCCCGGAGTGAGAGAATTATTTCCAAACCAAAACACTATCACTGTTTCACAATAGGTCTATGAAGTATTGAGTATTATCAGAGACACCCACCTCAAAGATACCGATTATAGCTTAGTTAAATTATTTCACCTATTTTATATATTGGTATTGTCAAATTTGGGCATTTTCTAATCGTCGTCAGCAAAACTGTCATCAACTGTTCAACAATACGTTGATATGAATTTAAATAAACACAAATTTACTGGTAGAGCTTAACTTCCGCAATAGCGCTGCCCAAATTCATATCTATGCAAATACAATAGAGCGACCAACCACACCGTGACGAAGACCGGCCACAAACAAAAGAGCGATGATATCGCTTTCCTCGGAACGGTGAATGGCATTCATCTACAGGCACTCGCCGGACGACTAGCCTGCCATCTCCAGTTACTGTGATTATATATTCAGAGTCTGTGAAGTTCAATGTAACCTTACACTCTTAACTTTCGTATTGTGCTATACCTTGGTATTGTTGTAAACTGTTATATAAATTTGGGGTATCCGGTAACTGACTGGTCCAATTCCAACGAAATCCTAAGAAATTCCGCATCCCCGAACTCGTCCGTCATGACTTCGCGGTTATTTCTAAGAAGATTCCACCCATCAACAAAAAAGAATCCAATATCCGATCACAAATCAAACTGTTAATGTTGTATGATAAGTTAAAGTTGTATAAATGGGGTTTAATTATATACAATACGTGCAGACTGCCAATGTCGCATTCAACCCTTTATTTTATACGATAGCGAGTAAATAGGATAATGTATATAAAGTGAGAAGATAATAGCTATAGACATTGTTAATTATTCATGTTACGAACAAGTCCTTCGTCCCATCCCCTATTCCATTATCGCGGTGATTATAAATTTAAGTATAAGCAGAAATGGATTACACGAAAATTTAGATGAATAATAAAAAAAACAATGTACTATTATATCTTTTAAATATATGGCTTATCAGTGATAAAAAGTCGAAACTACCTATTAGACAATAGCTTGAAATAAATAACATACGTAAATTAGGAATAAGCAGAATTATGAATCTATCTTATCTATTTACGATACCCAATTAATTGAAATTACCAAAGGACTTTTTGTCTATGCTACCTAAATTTAGTCTAAAGACGGACATAAAAATATACACGACCAAGATCGGCCATACTTTATTCTCCCTGGCGACAAAATTTAACGACTATGTATACCATCACCACTTCCAAACTAGAAGATAATGTTACAAGCAATTTACTCTATACAAAAAGTACGTCAATGTTAATTGAGCGAACAAATATCTATACTTCCATTATCTAACATAAATAAAATACTGAAGCTCAAAGCGTACATAAGTCAGTCCCTCTTGTTATCGTTAGGTGACAATCGTTAAACATCAACGAAGTCTTTAAAGGAATCCGATTATAAAACTCCGAAAACAGGCTGGCCACTAGCCCGTATCTCCGCCTATCCATAAGAAAGTTGGATAGTAGAGTTTACTTCAAACCAAAACCCAAACTGCTAAATCGGAGATTGTGGGTTTCATTCCTATAGAGGCTAAAATATTTACTTGATGACACAAGTGTTCGCTCTGTCTTATGCAAAATTATCTTTAGAAATGTTTGTATGTAGTTTATCAGCTGTCTTTTTACGATAGTATAGGCTCTGCGTAGTTTGGGATCAGCTATTTTTGAGTTATCCATTATATGTTACTATAATTAGGTACTAATATAGACGACATGAGCACGAAGTTGCATGCAAAATTTAATTGTTATCAGGGACATAAATACTTCGGCGTGGATCAGAATGTAAGGCTTATTTAAGTGTCAAACGATTTAACATTATATTTCTAAAAAGGACAATCCTTAGCAATTCCAGAGATTATGTACCGGATTCCAAAACTAACTAACAAAGGGACAATAGTGGTAAACAAGCTAGAGTCACGAGAAGTCTAATCAAAGTGGGATTTTACAAATTCAACTTAATTGGGGTTCGAATTGCTGCGAGCCTCGTAAAGCCAACAAGGCCAAATTTGGAGGCCTATGTGCACTACAGGATTTAGAGAATTTTCAACTTTAACCAACATTCACATGAAAAAAGTTAGGTTACACGTCGAGAGACCTGGTAAATATTCATTACAAACGTACAAATCGCTACGACATTTTGATAATAAGAAAAATAATGCCTGAAGCACCTTCAGCCTGACGCAGCCTTAATCTATTGAATTTAAAATAATGCCAAGAAAAGGAACTAAGGTTTTAGGTTGTCCCGGTTCACAGGTGCTGGTAACAATTCAAAATTAAATGTAATCGCAACACATTTCAGTCTTTATTCTATACATAGTTGGTAAACTTTAGGTGTTACTGGCAAATCTTAGGATTTGCTATAATTCGAAATTTTATTATTTTGCCGTAAGATGTAGATACATGTAGACAGATCCGTCCAATCGTTTGAAAGACCACAACGCTAGTCAAATACGAATGTAAAATACTAGAAAAAGAAAGTATTCCAGTTTGAATGAAGCAAGTAGTGCGCATTTAACCGAAACATGTCGCAGTCCCGCACAGGCCAGATGTTTTCAAATCGTCGCCGGAGATTTAATTAAAGAAACTTCGGCCTACAAAGTTACCGCTTAAATATTTTGTTTGTACGCCTCTTAGAATTAAACGCGCTTAGAATGTGACGTTTCAATTTGAACTGGTGAAAGGACGGAGTAATTTACTCGTAGTTTCCGTAACAATCAGATACGCTCAACGGAATTGTGAATCTTAATGGAGAATTACATGTTTACTGTTATGTACGGAGTGTTATTTCTTCCTTTTAATTATATGAGATTATTTAAGAATTAATTTACCTATAGTACCTAGTTTAAATTAATATAAATGTACATATATTTTATTGACATGAAAACTGTTCGGTACCCAATATTCTAAACCCGACACGATTAATTTTCATGACACACTATTTAAAAACATTTTCCGTGGTATGTACGTGACGTATTCTGAACAATCTGTAAACAAAAACTATGACAGCCTTTTTAATTTACCTAGTAATTCAATGATCGGATTCACAGAAGAACATTTGATATCCACTCTGTCCCCTTTGACTAACAAAAATTATGTTTAGTAACGTGAACCGACATCAATTTGTAACAAAGGGTAAATACAGAATGAAAATGTAAAAAAATTCCACTGCCAGCTTTTCGGATCACAGAGAAACGTAACACGGTCACCTGCAATCAAAGCCCTAACCCCACACACAATGCTCAACAATTAGAGGTCCAATAAGCACCCTCAGGGAATCGTATTGCGCGATGTACGGGCGTCAGCGATTTAAAAATAAGTTACAACAATAGGAGTATTAAATACCCGTTATTCTATGAAAAACTGATACAAATATTAATGTGAAGAACATCAATATAAATATGATAAATATTAAAATACATAACTACTCGAAATTATTTATTTATTAAACGCCGTATTAAAATACACTACATACACTTTGTTTTCCAGCAAGGATTTCCGTATACTTTCTAATATTATCCACTATTCTTTGATCCAGTGTTTCCTATATCCTGTGCTTATAACTTATACCAATGAACAAACACAGAGTTTAATATGGTGACAAAGACGCCCGTGGGCCGGAAGCGGGCCTTCATTAAGGGACAAAGGTCAATACGAGACGGGTGACGCCACGCTTCCGCGGACAACCCAAAGAGAACCCTCTTCAAACCGGGCACCCTTCTATGGTAATAAAGTGTTATAGGGTGAGTCATTGTTAAAATCTGTGTTTGAAATCCGAATTCTTTAACATGCCGACAATATATGTAGGTTTTAATACCGAGATTTGTTTTGAATATCTCTACAAGATGTTTCGCTGATAAATACTGATTTAAAATAATGTTCGTTTTCGATTCAGTAACTCTACTTATTAATTGACGTTTAACGAAAATTCCGATATTTTTTTGTCCAATTGCATCAGGACTCTTATTTATACATTAGGTATTTCCGTTGTGGAGCAGTTTTTCAAAATCATTGTAACATACAACAAATGTTGTGTTCAACGAAACTGAATGTTGACATAATATTTATTATGTTAATGGAAGAAAAAATTTACAAAACATTTTTGATCAAATTTTTCGGATACACTCCACTTTTGTTTATTTTCCTTATTAATACATTCCATGTTTTGTTGAGATTTGCAGTGTAGCTCTTGATATTCTAGTAGCGAAATTATGATAGCGCACCGCCCCGGGAATATTAATGTGGAAAATTCCCGACAGTGCGCGTGCAAGGAATGTGCCACAACCACTCACATATCCCACATTCCCGAGGATAGTTTGTGTGGTCAAATCTGAAACAACGACTCTCGGATACTCTTTAATCAACTATAATCTTAGCACAACACATCGGTCATCTCATCGCTAATTAGGCAGATTTATACCATGGTAACTAGTAAGCTGATTAACTACATAATATTAATGAATACGTACTTGTAAATACACTTTAAATAAAATAGGTACAGATAATTTTATAACCAGACACAGGCCTAATACTTTTGTTCATTACACGAATATTGGACTTCAGTGGCAATCTAACCCACGACTGCCGCTCAGCAATAACCGTATTAATTTCATACGGATGATAACGGTAACTCGACAGTTGATATCACATCAACAAACTGTATTGTCAATTACGTTAAGTAAGCAGTTTTAAAAGCAATTTATAAACTTATTGGCGTAATTTTCAGCGTCATTCTTATGTAATTATATCACATAGGTACACTTAGTCTGTAATCTATTAAGCAGATTTGATACTTCCTTGTCTTTAAAACATGTTTCTAACAGATGAATTCACTGAAAATAACTCTACGTGAATTCACGTGAGACCTGACTGACATGAAATATGAAAACAAAGGTTCCACTGCAACTTGGGTGTTTCCACTCCATCAATTTAACAATTCACACTCATTTATTCATTCGCCGTTGTGTCGTGTGGTCACAATGCAGACTCGCTACTGAGCGTCGATTCTGACGTCCCGACATTATTGCAATGTCCCGGACGCGTCATTGCCTCACATTTAATTATAATCCCATCACCGCCCGTTTTGGCAACCTACTGGCCCCAGCATCCATTAATTATAAATATGATATGTCCGTTTTACTGATCAGAGTATAAAATATTTTTCCAATATTTCAATAAAGATAAAAATATTACACTGAGCTTTCTATATTGAATAACTTGTTTATTCAATATAACTTTTATATTTAATAACTTTTATAATCATATTTAACATACACTTTTAATGATAATTGATGATATACATACATACATACATAATTTATATCATATTTGATTTATATTATATTGCAGCAGAGAAAAAACAGATCTCTTAAAAATAAGTAACGATCTTTGTCTGAATCTGAAAAATCTGAAAATAATGAAAACTAATAGATGGATTGCGAGCGAAAAACAACAAAGGGTTCTATTGACGCTTAGCGCGGTCTAATGGGAAGTATATTGAACACCAAGTAAGATTAATTCACTTCATTAGTTCATGCCGGAGCAGCTAAGCTTCCTTGGGGTTCAAATAATAGCTGCCAATAAAAAATGTATAACTTATCCTGCCCGATAATGCGCTTTCGATAAAGGAACACGATTTTTTCCGTTTGAATCTACTAAAACGAATCAACTCCTAGTCGGTACTACTACAACTAAAGGAATTATCACTACCTCAAGATTGCTTACATAAATCAAAGCGTAAGTAATAGAGGGTAGTTGTAATTAATTCGCAGTCTGCATTCGGGCACGCGGAATGGTTGGACGATCGCGAACTTTGGCCATCTTGCCTTTAGCTTTGATGTTTGTTGCGGGTTCGCTGTGCAGTGCGATATAAAAGCTTTACCGTTTTCTCTTTTTTTATATTAAGCAATTTTCGCATTACTGGCAATTGCGAAGAGACTTAATAAAAATAAGTACTCCTTTATGAGGTAGCAAAATTAATCGCCGGATTTGAAGAAATTTTTGCACTTTACGAAACAGTATCCACTGCATTGAACATCTTATAGCCATCACGTATAAGGTGCCCTTCAGCCGCGAAGGCAAATATCTCTTTGTCTTTATCTCCAAGTGGGACAGTGAATGGGAAAATGTATATCACAGAACGAACGCTTTTTTGGAATATAACATGAAAATTATAAACGGAAAATTATGTAAATTTTTCCCGCCTCAGCTTTATATTTACACCACACATAATAGCTACGAAAACCCGAAGCTTAATTATTAATTTATTTGATATCTAAGACAAACACCCTGATGTATGCCAATTAGATTGAAAATTACAATAATACAACATCAACGCTATTAACGAGATACCTACATATGTTTTACTCAACTACCTTTTAATTAATTAGTGGCAACAAATTACTTACGTTATATATGAGAATAACCACTCAAACTGTAAAAGATTCTGTCTCGAGGTATTTTAGATGAAGATAATTTGTTGCCTGAAATGTATCCAATTATAAAAAAAAATCTGAAGCTTATTCCATCAGAACAAAAAAGAAAGGTGTAGCGTGGATTTTATTGACTGCTAAAAATGAAACATGTTTCTCCGTTATATTTTTCAGTAGTATATATTTTGAATTTGTCTTTTTTAAACACAATTTTTAAAAAATCGAAATAGAAATACAATAAAAAACACGAAGAAGCACGACATATGTGGTTTCACTGCCATTGAACTGAACTTACCCATTACCAAGCAAGTCCTTGATGTTCCATGTACAAAATGTCTTATAGAAAGTTTAAAATATTTTGTACGCAGGTATACTACAATACACAGGTACGCGGCAAAATTTAAACATGAACCTTCAAAAATGGCCCGCCTCGGGACCGTTATTAGCCGAAGCGATGCCTCATACTAACGATCCAATCTCCAATCACTATTCTGTTTCAAGTCACGCATGATGCTAGGGGACAGTTCAAGACAATGTGGAGAAAATTACATTCTCGTACGAGTTCGAACACGGGTGCAACTGTCCGGCTTGTTATTGTACGACCCAAAAAACGATGAACTCAGGCATTTAAAGCGACCCAAAAAACGAGTTATTTAATTATTTACAGCAGATCATTTGAAAAGTATAACACCATATACTGACACTACGCGTTCCAACTTAATGCAAGCAACAACTGAGCTCAAACAAAATACTCACTTTAGCTGACTGAAGTGATACCTGGGGTTGACGACCCACTTTCATTAGATGTTAAATTTAAAGGTCACGGACTACAGGTAAATGTAAATTTGAGAATAAAAAACAAATGCAAGAAAATTAATATGTATTTGCTAAATTACAAATATACTATTAACATCGTATAATATAACCTTAAATACTTATTTTCAATTTTAATTAAGAAACTGATACAGCGTGGTTGGACCAAGTTCTTAGTTTACATAGCCGACACAACATTACAAGTTGTCAATTTGTGCCGCGGGCGAACTTAAACAAGCTGCGCGTCCGGCTTCGCGTACAGCTAACGACGATCCCACGTCGCAGATGTTCTGGGACCTGCAAATCATACATTGTTGTCGATTGGAATTGTACCAAAGATAGTAATGGTAACACCCAGAATCAGCAACCTACACTTTTCTTCAGAAATAAGAGGAAAATGTAAAGTAAACCGGATGTTAGGTTATCATTGCAGCCTATGACAAATCGAATAATAGTTTGAGATTTTGTGAGGAAGGAACCTTCAAAAGGTACCGCGGTACTCTTATGAGTCAAAACGTATTTGTGAGTACATTCTGTATATTGGTTGCAACCATATTAAATTCAATTAAAAAAAATTATGAATCTCTTATCTTGTTTTACGCAAGCCTTGCATTTTAGTAGCATACCACTTTTTTCTAACGTCTCTGAAGGTGATAATAACAGAATAGTACTATTAACATTTGTGACTGCGTCTTCATAAACCAATAGTTACACAATATATTATACATTTCGTGTATAAACAGCCTTCTCCCTATGTTCGGAAGGCGTCTCTATAAAACTTTGGAAATTCAAAAATAACTCTGCAAACTCAAAGACTTACATATTTCATAAACTGCCGCAACGTACATAATACTTCAATAAGCTGGATAACTTCCATATTCGTTAAGTGTTACAAATTCTTTTACGGCAAAACTTTGAGAATCTCAGGCGGTAACTTTTAGAAGTTTCCAGAAGCTTCTTAACTCCAAAAGAGATAGCGACGAGAAGCTGGTGGTAGACGTGTCGTTTTTAAATTATAGTTGAATGAGTTTTTATTCATGTACCGTAACTTTTATGATTTGCTAGTCGGTTTAGGAAGGGAATGAAGACGAAACGACAATGTTCCGTTTTGTCTAGTTGTTTCATGGAAAATTGTTTCTGTGATATTATTCTATAATAGTAAGTTCTTTCTTGTTGGAAACGTGTAAAAGGCATTTAATACAACTTAATATTATGTACATGGAAAGAAGGGAAACATTAGGCTCACAACAAAAGGGACGCAACAACAACATCAATTTATTTCAAGTTTTTCATAAAATTAGACAAAACTAATTGTTATTTCATTTGACCCTGAATGTAGAATACGGTATATTTAGATAGGCTGATGTTTTATTGAATCCTTAAAGTGAATAGACTCTTTGTATCCATTCTATACATACTCGCACATGTCCATACATTATATGTAAATGCAAAAGTGTGTTTGTTTGTTTATTCCTTCTTTCACATTAAAACAGAGCAACAGATCGATGTGATTTTCGAAAAACGTTTTAATCAAACGTGACACACGTGAACTCAATAGTGAAACTGTGACTATTTAGAGCTTTAAAAAATTCTTAGATTTCATGTTACTTTGAGTGAATAAACATACATCTAGCACTCTTCCTAAATGTAAGGAGCAAAACCTCAATAAATGATCGTGATTATGATAGCGAATAAAAAAGGAATAAATCCATAATTAGAGTACTTTAATCATAAAACCGTTTCCAATTTTGCTGTTGGTTAATTTTACACATCCCAAACAAAACTGAACCGTACAGCGGGAGTATGTATTGCATTATTACACATTATATTAAACAAAAACCAGACGAACTAAAACGTGACGGTACAAGGGAACATTACCTTACCAATGCATGATACTTTTATTATATATAGTTCCAGGTCATACGTCGGATGCTGGCTAGGTAGAAAGTTACAAGTTTAAGAAACCGTCGTGTGTATTGAGAAAGTAATGAATGTAGGAAAACTGCGTCAGGTCTGTAAGAGTAAAGTTATTTGACACTAAGTGCCATCTACTTATGCCGTTAGAGATCTTGGGTGTTGGTATGTAATATCATAATACGCTGATTTTGTTTAGGGTAAAAAATGGGATTTATGTAACCAACATAGCCTATGTACAATTTTAATACTTTAGAAAGCGATTCCAAAGACCTCCATTTTCTTAGTGCGCTAGAAAATATGTCAAAGCAAAATTCATTACATAATTTACGAGTTCGTGTTGGAAAAGAGCGTGCGAAACGCACAGTTCCAGAATGCTGTGTTGATGATTAGAAATTATTTACAAGGAGCCAAGTAAACCTAAGTAGTATTAAAGTAACAGCGATTATGCTCTTGGTAATGAACCTTCTGGTTTATCTCTACTATTTGACAAATTTACTCATTATTGTGTCGATAGTCCATCAACGAGATATGGTTTGAAAATGATTTATTGCATGTCCGATTTTAACGTGAAAATAACATGTCCACTGAATATTGAATTACTGGGCTTGTTTGCAATTACGAAGAAAGCTTTCAACAATAAATCTACCGTTATTAAATTGGCTGCCTCTGCGATTATATACCGACAACAAATCTTTAATAAACACTCTCATTTTGTTATGAAAGTAGCAACCAATTTTTTTAATTCATTTTAAAATAATCGTTGCAATAATTGAATCCTGATAGCAAAATCGATTTTGAATCGATATCAGATATTTGTATAAACGAACCACGCAATTCAAAATGGTATGTGTACATAGGCATAAATGACACGTATGACTGACGGAACACCTGGGACGTGGGAGGCCCTTCGTATTTTATCCAAATTAAAATTGTTTTATTCATTATAACGTATACAAACAATTAATGGAGATCATGTTCTAATTAAAGTTCATCGGCTTTGTGCGCCCTTCGAGCTTTAGACGACTGGGAGAAAGAAACCGCGGAAAAAAGACTCCCAGCATCTTTTCAATAAGAAAACATAAAAATAAAATTAGCCATGTTGCTGCATGGCTTTAGTCTGATAATGAGTAGACGTGACAGCTTACGGCACGGGTAGTCTTCTCCTCCAATTTCAGTTTCTTTATTTGAAATAATGTAGCATTTGACCACAATCTCGCCAGATGGAAAATGATAATCTAGTCTACGATGTAGAATGGCGTGCCTAGTAGATGCCTATACATTCGATGTTTGAAAAGACGTAGACTATATTTGTGTGAATACAGACGCAGGAAGAGTATTCAACTATATTATGGCAATAGCACAATAGAGCACTAAATTCATTAGGTATTGGAAAGGCTATATGGAAATATGCATGTAAAAAGTCCTATACGAAATAAGTCACAGAAGTCTTGCTATTCTCAAGTTTTATTATGTTCAAATATTCTTTTCTTTATACATATAGTAACGAAATTCATATAACTTGTTGTAAAAGAGAAATACAGCGCTGCCTTGCATCAAGCGCTAATAGCTTCCCAAACAGCTGTCAGTGGCACGGGAATAAGTAAAATTGTAGGTATAAATAGCTTCGTTTCGAAATAACAAAGCTCTCTCTACCAAGAATAATTTCTTTCAGACATTTTACATGCTCTTGTTGGCTGTTATTGTTCTAGTGCATATAAAACCAACCATAATTTCGAACACGCGATAAAGATGTCGTTTATTTATTTAATAAGGTCAGTAGCGATTGTTACATTATAATATGATTTTAATAAAAATCTGTTTTTAAACAAGTCCATCTACAATCATTAAGTGCATAACATGCGCAGAGTTCAGACATAAAATAAATATAGTTTAAAAACGAAAAAACACGCTTCAAAGCTCTTCGAACTAAAGATCAGGAAATTATTCCTAGGAAAAATAATTCTTCATTTAGGTAGATAAATAAGAATGAACAAAAAATATGAGTCTTATAGTGACCTACAACTCAGGAACCCGGAAGGGGTAGTACGGTACTGAAGTTTTTACATTGTGAACCTATTGTCTTTATAAAGTCTTTGTAAAATGTTTCTCAATGCGCCGCTCATGCCCAAGCACGCTCGCGCCGTGCCGTGTGCCGTGTGCTTGTGACACCTGCTAGATTCAATTTATTACGATTTCCCTCGTTTCCCGATCGGTATAGGAAATTACTGAAAATGTTTTATCTATTTATATAAATAAATATTCATTTAAAATGCAATATAATTCAAATGCACGTTTTTAATTTATTGTCATTTAGTAGTATACTTCACATATATACGAACAGATCGCACGTGAATCTCCGAAACAGATCATAGCCACATCCCACAGGGTAAGCGTGCTAAAATTTACATCTTATACCGAAGGAAGGAACTTGTTAAATGTACTTATAAAGGTCGTCACGTAAATTATATTCACAAAGTTACATATATTCGCAAATATTACAACCAAGAGACTCTCTACACCTCATATCTGCACATTTAAACATATCCTAATCCGTGTTTTAAACATCATATATTTATTGAACAAATCTGCGTATGGCTTACAGTATAATCACTCTTGAAACAAGTATACGACCGCCTATAATTGTTTGCGCTGGCATAACTGGTTATCATTATACACCATACTTCTATGAACTGCGACTTAAGCAACATGAAAGTTTGCACTTTAATAAACTTTACCATTATGAGATTAAGATTCAATATAGGTTGTCCGTTGCAGGAAATTAGACTTTATAATCCTATGGTACTCCATATGGTACCTCGGGGCTTACCGGAAGACCTTCGCCCAAATTAATAAACAAAGTTGCGTAAGGCTAGTAGCGGCTAACCCGCTTAGCGATGTTTATCTTCAAGCTGTTTGCTTCTGATAGCGCTGAAAGTGCAGCGGCTTTTGCATTGCACATACATACATTTATATTCGCAGCAAATATTGCACGATACAATTTTAGTTAGTCGAATATTGTGGCAAAAGCAAGGCAGTGACTTGAATTTTTCGCAGAAAATTCATGCATCAAAATTGTGCAAAATATTACCTGCCGCCTTTTACTTCTGTGAGGCCGGAACACAAAGTATGTCTAGATTTTCTTTAAAGGCTAATAATAGGTTGATGGTAACTAGGAATGCAGGCAAAAGGAATATTTTGTACCTACCTTTCTTACATTCATAAAGTTAAATGTACGCTCAGCTCCTCCTACTTATATAATATATTTTTTATCCTTTTATTATTCCACTACTGGACTCCTCTCTATTATATATTGCTTAGTTCAGTAGACTCAACCGTATAGTAGTATATAGTAGAGTAGTATATGTAGTTGCCTCTAGGCAACTTGTATCTACACCTAATTATACTCCTAATATTTTTAAAAAAATATTGCAACATTTTTACTTCTTAATACCAAACATGACTGAAACAATAAAAAACAATACTTATGTATATGATTATTTATTAATTTTTGTTGTACGTGTTCATGATGCAAAAAGTAATAAAGCACATGAACTTAAAACCTTAAAGCATTTTCTTGAAGTCAAACCTGAGCTGAAAGCTTGAGATGGAGACGCTTATCTCTAGATTTAAATCCATTTCTTTTAAATGTAGCAGCTAATAATTTTTGTATAAGTATTTTTCCAATACAAGAATGAATATTCCCTTCTGTCGTTTTCATGAATATTTTTTTAACACCGTTTTCAATTTTACCCATAATAGTCATCCAATAATTCAGACCGTCGAGAATCCGAGAGTAAATCTCCCGAATCTCAAATATTTGTACAATTTGGACTCCAGATAGCGTTTTCTTTTTTTTTTTCATTTTTCTGGAATCGCGGTAAACCATAAGGAACGTGTCTCATCGTTATGTTAGTTAATGTTAGTTGTAGGTTATTTAAAATAATAAAATGTTATGTAACATTAGCTTTATAAGGGGACTAAAACAGGCCAGATCATGAATCTACAATTCGAGAGAAATTCCTAACGAGGACTGCCGAGCACATTCGAAGTAGTTTCATGGAAATCACTTCTGTCGTTCCCTTTTACTTTAATAACTTTCGCCCATCGCTCGCCCTGTGTAAATGAAACAAGATGTTAGGGCATGTTAGATTTGCAAGTGAAATTTGAGTTAGCCGGGAAAAATAAAGGAGCCAGTTTGAGAAGGAATTCTCATTGTTGTAACCTCCTCGAATGAAGCTCATTTATGCATACGAAAACTTTATTACGCTCTGCATTGAGAGCGGAAAACTGTAACTTAAATTAAGTTCTGTGGTTCTCGGAAGCAGCTGATGTCGTTCAATATGTTCTGAACTTCAATGACTCTACGTGACTTCAAATGCAAGAACAGCTTAAATTGCCATTGAAAATAATAATTTTATTATTATGTACCTATTATTAGAATTTACTTATATTAGACCTGAAATAACCATAGCTCTAAACAATATAACACGATGTGATTGTTAGGTAGCGGTAATTAAAGTTATCAAAGGCGTTTAGGACGGTTGAACACCTTTTGAACACAGGTTATCATTAAGTTTTATTTCCGCAATATTGCCTAAAAACATGAGTCCTGTATTAGGTCAAATAATTCACCGTTAGATATCACCTTTATCCATACATCCATACTAATATTATAAATATATCCTAATATATTTTTTTTAAATAAAAGCAGCGTCTATATCACTAAACAGTATTAAATAAAAAATTTATTTACTTCCGAATACGATATTTAAGCGGAGCTCAAAACAAAAGAGCTTAAGAGCCCGGAGGATAACAAGATAATAAGCATTGACGACATAAAAGATCTGAGTAGAACAAAATCCTGATCCTTGTGAGCTTTGCCTTATACTATTGTCACACAATCTTTTCAATAAAATTGAAATGTACAGTAGAGTTTTCAATGATATAATGTTCTTTCATCAAAACTATTTTCTGGTAACTATCAAAGTATACAATATTTTCACTGTGCGTATTTATAATAATAGTTATTAAAGCAATAGTAAATTGCCCATATTTTTAAAAGATCTTACTATCATGGATTAAATATTGCCCCAGCAATTATTTAATATCGATTAAATAAATTCAGGTACCTATCTCGCACTAGCTGACGTTATGTTTAGCTTACAAGTATTATAAGTAATACAGCTCTTCAAAATCTAATCCAAATCCAATATTCGAAGAAGTTTCACTAGGCCAAGATAGATATTTTATAACGTTAACCGCAGAGAATACTAAATCAAGCACACATTCAATCGAATTTCGGGTGAGCACAACATGAATAGTGATACGCATACTTGGTAAGAGCCGGTCCTGTTTATGCCATATCACAGAAACAGATAATGGTACTGCGGGAGAAGTAACGAGACCCAAACGTATTACATTTTCATGACTTATTTGGGATCATCTTTCGGGTAAAAGTCGAACACTAATGCCTCCTTTCATGTTCCTAACGAAGTTCGCAAAAGAGCAGAGCTTAATGAAAGAACGAGATTTTCAGAACAAAAGCTACGTGTTCCCACAGCGCATTGTTCTTTTATTGTTCTTTGTGCCGTTCATTTGAAAGTGCGGTTCATTCATTTTTTTGGGAATTACCGAATGTACTATACTGAATCTTGGTTTTTTTAGCGATGCATTCGGACTTAATTTAATGTTATTTCAGCTTTCATTAAGTGAAATAGATAGTCTGACTGCCAAGGTCTTTCATTATCACTGGTTGGGCCATCAACATAAACTTGAAATTTTATTAGTAGGTGATATTTTGTTACCTTGATTGCAAAGTGGTTAATATATATAAGTGATATTATGTACTAGCCAATATAACAGCCTGTACAGTGGTTAAGAAGTACAGTATAACTAACAATAGTTTCGTAAACTAAGAAACCGAATAAAATCAAAAGTAAACATACACTAAATTAATCAAAAACAAGGAGATTTTTTGAAAGAATTCAAATGCTTACAAAATTAGAATTTTAGTACGATTAAAACTTTAGACTAATTCGTGTTACTTTGAAACCAAAAACTTATACACAGTTACGAGTACATGTCAGAAATGTATAATGTGCACTATTCATATTTCCATACAACACAGCAACAACAACAACAGGATTTAAGTTTTAGTTTTTGTCTCAAAATCCCGCAAAGTAGGAGATTATTTATGGAATTTAACCACTTTAATAAAATTTCATAACTCTATCGCCATATTTCGTTACTCGTAAAAGAGATGCCAGGAGAGTTAAATATCATCTTTGAATTACAATCCACCTGGGAAATTTACTCACGTCTTGGCTCTTACGGACATATGTCGCATATCTGCCTTCGCACAGCCTTAACCTTTAATAGTTTGAATTGAAACTCGAAGAGCCTTCCTGAACTTTCTGATAAGAAATAGTAGAAGAAATATATTTGTTAAATAGAACTGTTTAATTGTTAAGATATTTTTAATTGAGATGACATTCACAACGTAAATAGTATACAATTTTTCTTTAGCAAATATACTGGTACATTATAAAAATTGTTACCGTTACATAAATTATTGTTTATACATATTGTAGTATAGTATATTAGTAGTTAGTAAATAGTAATTACTCAAAGTTACCGTCGCAAAAACGCAAATAATTATTATTGTATTCATATTTAAATGTGACAGGCTCGAACATCTATAACGTTTTCCATTTGAAATTGAGGGAAAAATAAAACTTATATGAAAAGACTTTCGTATTGAAGACTACGCGTGACTTCTTCAAACTCAGTGTTCACCACTTTATCAATCAACATATTCTATTCGCAAACAGCAATAGCACGTGGATCATCGACATCGCCGCAGATCGCGTATGCGTGTGTATGACATGAACTATGCTCGAGACGGCTTCATCAGCTACTGAGGAAGGGTCATTTGCTGCGTTTTAATTAATTACGTGTCCTATATTAAAGTTATTTAACTGGAAAATATTAAAAACCAATTATCTTCACTACCTTATCTATTCATACTATTAAAAGTATATTTCGATATCGATACAGTTCTGTTAAATATGCCCTGAATTACTCTCGAATTGATTGTATTCTATATCTAGGAATAGATACAGTTGAACCTCACTCATTCCTGATCTAAACAACATTTCATTCCGCTGTCTAAAAAATTCCGTAAATCTCAATCACTACGTCTGTCATTAATTGACTATGCTGATATTATGCGAGCTTTATTTAACTGAGACGCAATTAAACAATCTTGTGCCACTCCAAACCTCTCCATTAGATTCGTGTTTGGTCGTCGCAAATATAATCGTATGTTTCATTTTCGCTACAAACTCAATTGGCTACCAATTTGCCATCGTCGGAATATACAAAAATATTTCCTCCTTTATACTGCGCGCTTTTAAGTCCCACTCCTCGTTATTATCGTAAGGAACATTCAAAATATACATATATTCCAATCTTATAATATTCCTGTAGTAAAAAGTTCTTCTTCGTTGTTACCTTACCTCTAAGAAACTCTCTACGAGTTTAACAATTACTTTAAAAAAACATTGCTTACATAATTTTAGCCAATTATCTTTTCTTTGTTATAACATCTAGTTTTAACTTTGTATTACAGTTAATATTTACAAATTACTGTTCCTTTCCTAGAAGAGGTTGCTACTTCTTTAGTGATTTCGCCGCCTTTTGTTAGCCAATAATAACAAATTTTTATGTATACTTCTTATTAAGGATAAGAGTAATGGTAAATTAATAATACTTTATCTGCAGCACCTAGATGGCATAGACATTTATATGTCTAACTGAAACTCAAACTAAATTCATTGCAAGGCAAATTCACTGCAATTCATACGCACAAGTAATGAAAATTATACATTGTATTCGTACAATAGACCTACAACTCAACAGACATATGTACAGAACACACATGTTGCAGTAACGTTGTGACTGCAACAGCGTCAGTATGAAAAAAATGAACAACTCAAAACGTAACATTGTGTACTAGTATGCGTAAATTTTTTTGTTAACAAAGTTGCACAGTACATCTAAAATTCGTATCCGGTATATTCGTTTTTACTAAATGCAATTGTATGTCTACCATTACTTAGAACCAATTGTTGTATTATAGGAATCGTCTGGCCTCGTAGTCGAGTGAGAGTTAGAGACGCTGACTGCAAACGTGTTATGGGTTCGATTCGCACCCAAGACAAACATTTGTGTGACGGGCAAATTTGTTTGTCTGTGTCTGGGCGTAATAAAATATCTATATAAGTATGATATTGTATGTACATATATATGTATATCAGCTGTCCGGTCACCAATTCAATTGCCTAATTTAGAATCACATACCAGTATGTGGATTTGTCCCCACTTACTCGTATTAAAGAAAATGTATTAAAGGAATAGTAACGCTCGCTTGATTTAAGTATGTAATTGTAAACCTACAACGACCGCAAAAAATACTTACCTACTACATATATACTCGTACATTATATATGAATACTACAAATTATATTTACAAATGTAGGTAGAAAATCTTTAAAGGAGGAAGGAGAACTAATAATAGAGAGAACATAATTAGTTAGATTGCATTACATTACATATAATATGTAATACAGATAAATATGTAATTGAACTAAATTACAGCTTAAAAATAAATTAATTGTACTGGCTCGAACATAGGCAAATGTTAAAGTCTAAAAGCAAAACTAAATTAATAATGTTACTAACTGTGTTTACGTAGATGCCACATGAATTCAAGTACTCAAATTGTAAACAGTCGAGATGAAAAATGCAATTAAAATTGTCCTTGTTTACGCAAAACTGGAACTTTTGTCTATTTTTACATGCGGACAAACATGTCTAGTAACTCAAAGACTGACTAAGAGTAAATACATACTGTAACAATCTTCATATATCTCGTACAGTTAATAAAAAAAAAACGTAACATCACGCCTGTATTCCCCGAAGGGGTAGGCAGAGGAGTGTAGTACACCCCCACA
>DWEM01000192.1:0-22620 GCA_018245935.1 Agara belti belti
GAAAAATCAATTTAAATTTATAAAGTAAAATTTAAAATTACAATTACTTTAAAACAATAGTTTTTTTTTAATCTTCACGTTTTTTATTATTTCACTATCTTTACTTTCATTACATTATTCCAATTTCATCACTAGAAGGTTTAAGCGCATGTTGAATAAGTTGCGGCTTGGCAACGATATTAAACCAGCTGCTACGATCCAGCTACGAGCGCGTAGCCGTAACGTAGCGCTTAACTAAGTCGTAGCGCGTAGCTGCGTGGTTAATTACATATATTCTCAATTAATAACTACAAACGAAACGTGTACAAGAAATTTTTGAATTTTTACAATCTTCAAAGCAGTATTCTTAAAATCCGTGCACTTTGTAAGATATAAATTTCTTATGAAGTATGCATTACCACGTTCTTGGGTGGGTAGAAATAATTAAGTCTGGTGCTGGCGAGACTCGAGCGAGTAATTATAGCGCAAACGAGCGCCGGGTAACTTAAAGCGTCGACGCTCCTCCGCCAGAGGGCGACTCGGCACGCTTTCAGCTTTACATGCTTGATGCTGCAAACACAATTTGACTTAAGGAAAAAGCGACATCCCCTACTTTTTAATAAACTGCAAAACTTTACAATGCACTTTCAATGGCACTGATAGTCTAGTATATAGGCCAATAATTTTAGCTTTAATTTATATTTATTTAAGAAAAAAAAAATGTTATAAACGTGTATTATATTAGAGATACGGGCTACCATCCCTACCAAGTTAATCTTCCTTAGAACAGGTCAAAGCGTTGTTCTTCGTCATACCTAATTAAAACCAATAAGAAATGGTTCAGTCTGCCGGCGTCAGTGTTGCCCGAAAAGTATAACCTGGCACTTTTCATAATAACTTACTGTAAGATGAGTGAATCCTAAACGCAAGCTTGATAAAAAAAGGAAATACACAATAAACAAAACTAAATGAATTATTTTTATATTCAAGTTTAATTTGTAATGAATGATGGAACTCAAAAAAACTTGTGTAGTGGACCCTATAGAGGTCTAAGTTGTTATAGGCAAGCCTCTCGTGGTTCGACCGGGAATATAAACATCGGACTCCGCCGGAAACCCGTTCATTGGTACGGAAATATTCCGGCAGTATTCCAGAGGGAGACCGGTTACGACCGCTTCAAGCTTTCTGTTTTATACGGGCATATTTTTTCACCGCTAGTACCCTTGTAATATACGAGCTGTGCCCCGCGGTATTACCCGTGTAAATCCCGATCCCGTGAGAATTTCGGGATAAAAAGTAGCCTTTGTCACTCTCCACCTCTTCAACTACCTCCATACCATAAATCACATCGATCCGTTGCTCTGCTTCGACGTGCAAGTAGGACAAACAAACAAACACACTCTCACATCTATAATACTGGTATAGATTGTCAGCTTTAAAATATAAAGAAAACAATTAATCGCTTTATATGAAAACAACGTATATGAATGTTGATATTGTAACTGAACACAGATAGGTCCTACTCACTATTGATGAGCTGACCTCGTTCGACCCGGCTGTCCCGAACCGCACTAATTAGTGGCCCCGCCAGCGCTCCCTCGGGATTACACGGCGACAATAATTCCACACGAGCGAATTGAGATCGAACCAATTGCGTGCAAAATTGTTTGGATTGTCAATAAAGCGAAACACACTTTTGAACGGATCATCTTGTGTTAACCTTTAATTGTAGTTATCTTATCTTTAATATAATCCTTTTGGTATTCCTCAATAAACGCTCACCTATTCCGTTGCACCTATTTTTACTGTGAAGAAAATGTATTACAAGAATCTATGTTTCGGTCTAAAAGAGCGTACATGCCTGTCCACGTATATACTAGTGGCAAACATCTCAGTCTTCAATCGCATCGGTGAGCAACTGTGAGCGACCTCTAATAAGGCGGATACTAACAAATACTGACGGCACTATAGTAACAAGTACTAACTGGTGTAATATTACTAACAGTCCTATTCCTGCAGTCCTAGTTGAGGTTGGATGCAGATATAACATACATATATAATTTATATTGAAATTTTTATTTCACCTAATGTTGATCCGAGATGGAAATCAAACCCATGACCCATGACCGCTACTTAACAGTCTGGCATCCCGACCCCTACACCATGTGGCCAGTCAATGGTTTTTGACGACACGGTATATGTCTGCCGTTCGCTGCTGCGCTACACGAAGACGTTACAACACTATTTAATTGATATCAAATGAAGTAAGATCATGCCGAAGTAATGAGTTACTGATGAGTTTCCTGACGGCTCGCCTCGCTCGCTCCTGGCCTCGTTAGCGATACTTGGCAGTTTCCGAAACGAACATCAAATGATGTGGAGTAATTTCTTTCATAACAACATGAAAAACTTATATGAAATCCTACATAAAAGGTGTACGTGAGATTAGGCCCTGATAGTGTTGGCCAGTAATAATAATAATACTGCAAGACCACTTAGGTACACAATCTGATCCCATTTTAAACAGCCTGTTATACAGCCGCTAAACTACTCATATATGTATAATTAAATGCTTATATGCAAACTTTATAGAACAAGCACTCGTGATGGTTAAACAAAATATTTGTCGCCATATAAACTTTTTATTTATGGATATAAAAAAAATAGTTAACGAAATTGCTTTCATAATTAATACATAGTTTAAATTATGGTGGTTAAATTAAAAATAGTTTGTTTTAAAACAGTTTCGTTACATATAGTGTTTATTACATTAATAAAAGATAGTTGTAATTAAAATACTTTAATTAAAACAATTTAGATCGTTAAGCCCGATTCATAATTATTTTGTGGGTCTACCACAGAATGTAGCGAAAATTTACACCTCTGTGAAGACTACGTCGCGCAGTCACCATAAATATAAATGATTCATTACACACATCAGGACAATGTTAGTAACGTTTATTTATTCATTATAAATTCCATTTTGCTTACTCTGTCTTTTCTTAGATTTATCTAGAACTGTGTTTAAAAGCACACCAATTAAACATTCCTACAATGTCACCAGTTTCCAAATCTCTAAACTTTCAACACTTAATTATACAAAGTGCCGAAAGTTTGACTCCTCCGACATTTTTCCATGTATGTATTACGTTTTATATATGTATTACATTGATTGTCATTAATTGCAATTATTGTAGCATATACTCTGCCTACCCCTTCGGGGAATACAAGCGTGATGTAGCATATACTTATTATGAAATGAAAGTTTTGAGTTCGAATTTAGAACACATTTCTGCAAGTAGAACCAAATAAAGAATTTAAAAAAATTCATCTAGTAAATTGTACTAATTGTACTGTAAGTAATTGTAATAGTAAAACTTTATTATGGCTAACAACAGAAACGCCCATCTACAACAAAATAAAAATATAAACACAAACGTATATAAAATTAAAAAATAAACACAAATAAGTTTTTTCATTAAAAAAAACAAAAAGAAAACACACTCACCTCATTCCGGACTAGCCGAAACCTCGCAAGGCCTATCTAATGTTCCAGCAACGACATACCCATTTAACCACCCCTCGGTACGACGGACCTTTCTAAAGGCAAACACAATTAACTGGAACTAACTACTGTAGTTACTGGAAGTCAACCAAAGTTTCCTCCGCAGATATTATTACGTTATAGCGAGTATGGCCGTATGTTAAACATATTTTTGAAATAAATCAAAACCCGCCCAAACACAACAGGAACACTAGATCTTTATACAGGCATTTATTCTCAGAAACGTTTGCAGACATGAAGCTAGTTTTAATTTCGCGTAAACAACTACGTAATAGTTTGGATGGACATGGATATCCTATAATTTGTGCTAAATGAGGATATTCAGCGAATATTATTTTTAGCCAGCCTAAAGGGTTGGGATCTCCTCCCCCCCACTTTCCAATTATATACGATCATGAACATAGATGTTTCTAGACTTGTAATTATCAAACAACATTAACATAACGTATCCAAAACCGAAACAGGTATTATCCTAAATGGTGTTTAACATTAAGTTATAAATCTCATAGATAACGCTTGTAGCTGGGATAACTCGTCTATAAATAACGTTTATTCGAGTTTTAATTGCTTCGAGTTCGTTGTAAGATACAAGCGCGTTCGCTAATTATAGACGGTTTACAGGCTGTTAGCGTGATAATTGATCGTGAAATTGTAATTTTAGCGAGCGTCTGGCGAATGGTGCGATGTGAATAACATCGTGCGAGTATCGTAACAACAGGAGTCGATACGAGATAAACAGTTCTTAATAAACAAGCGGCAATAAAGACCAGTTATAGCCTTGTGGTTTGAAATTTAATCTCCCACTCCTCGAGTTTGGGTTCATATTTCTCTGTTTTGTTACGTGTATTTTATAACCTAATATTCAAATATCATTCACTACAACGGTGAAGGAAAACATTGTGAGAAAAATCTGCACACCTTAGAGTATGTTCCAAAAAAATATTATAATGTTTTTGAAGTCTACCAATCCGCACTTGGCCAACGTGGCCTAAAATCCTCTCACTGTATATACAAAACATACATGTGTGTGTCTGTGTGGGATCTGTATGTGCGCCATTGCCAAGCATTGGTTAGCAAGAGAATATGTCTAGTGCAAAGGGCCCACCGGCTTTTATTGAATTTGAAGCTGCGGTCTTGAGTGACGAATTATCAGAATAACGCTTTTTTTATAACAATTAATAATGAAAATAAAAACATCACACTGGAATAGGTTTCGCTTTAAAATATTCCCATCTGCGTGTAGAATACTAAAAAGCTTTTAGGAATAATAAATTATTCTGGAGAAACTCAAATTAGCCGTGAGCAAAAATGAGGTTGCATAAGAAGGCTTTCACAAATTATTATTTTCGTTTCATTTCATTCCGACCTGCCAACGTTATTGTAGACGAACATAAAAATACAAAATTTACATAATGAAATAATAGTTTTTCTGACCCCACGAGTGACCTACAAATGTATGAATTATATACCCTCAGAGAAAATTAGTAAAGGCAAGGTACAAACAGGGAACGCGGAGAGCAAGCGCCCTTTCAGCTCCATTACGATTCTGGAAGAAATTTAATAAGACTCAACGTAAATGACCTGTCTGATACTTGGGAATAGTCACGAACAATATCTCGATGACGAATTAAAACATATTAAGCTTGGTTAGACATCATAAGCGCTAAACAAGGGGCATGAGTTTGATTTTCATCCAGGTCAAACGATTGTGCAATATGAATATTCTGTTCTGTGTCTGGATGTACTGAAAGTATCTATATGAGTATTATATGGTAGGTATGTATGAATGTTTAAAAGTTTTGAGTAGATACCGAACCCACTGTTTATGGTTTATTAGTGAGTTTTACAGCCTATTAGACCAAAACACCAGATCACTTAAATATTACTTAAAATAATGACTCATTTTCAAAATCTCGTTTCACAGCTCGCACTCCACGACCGAACAAGTGTCTAATCCAAGTGAGCCTTCGGCCAGCAATATCAGCAGTATTTAAACGCGTTCAGCTGTTTTCTCGGGTTTAATTAAGATCTCGTAGCCTATTCTACGCTACTGTGCTATACTAGTATTTCAAATTTGTTTTCACAAACACGAAATTTATTATTCAACAATTCCGCGCATGGTTTCAACGCAACATTAGAATACGTCAATATTCTTCAACGTAGTAACGCAATCGCAGCTCAGCGGTCAGTGTCGTTAGCAAACGAGTATAGAGCTTTTCGCGAAATGTTTTTACATTTTACGTTCCCTGCTATTAAGTATGGCAAGATTCGTGAAGAAGTTGTTTAAAATGTAAGCAGTTTACGGAGCGTGACTTGACTTCGCTTTTACGAGCTTATTATACGTACTTCAAGTAGTAAAATGCTTGCTATAATATATGTGGGATTGTTAAAATATTTAAATTAACGCCATGCCGACCTCAAGCTCTCTGTCACTCAGTGTAATGTGTTCTCTCTCGTGCACCGACCCTATGTTCCTCCTGTGTATTATTTATCCCTCTAGCTATCCATTGTATCATAATTTTTATTATTATACCATCACGCCAGATCTCGAAGAGGGTAGGCGGAGAGTACCGAATATTAAGTACCCCCTTTCCATCCAATGCTCAGATATTTTTAATGTTATTTGTAGATTTTTTCAATCTATGATTTATTTTTTATTTTTAAGATTTGTTCGTTTATTTTTTTTATTCAATCATATGTAAATGGATGGAATAAATATATTCTATCTTTCTTTCATTTTAAATACCTTTATACTTTCAGACCTCCCGTGCTTCTTGTACACATATATACTATCCGTTAATATCAACATATGTATATGTACAGACACGATATGTATATAGCCAATATAATTAGGCTCATATAGAAATTCAAATACGCACAGAGAATTCATTAAAGAGATTTCCATCTTGATGAATTCTTCTTGTTATTTTATCTCGCTTTGTAAGTGGCGGTAATATAGCCTGATTCGGGGAGCATCGCGAACGAGGGCGAAATGAAACCGTTTATAAAATGAAGTACGAGTAGGTACCGCGCGCGCCGACGGCGTTGAGATCGTAAAGGGAGAGAAGGGAAACATTTTGCAAATATTTGCACCGAGATTTTCATATAGCGAGTTGTTGGAAAATCGAATTTTTTCAGCGGTTTTATCTGTCGCATGCAAATAGGTCTCGGGCCGCTAATTCCTTGTCACATTTTATTATGATATATACCTACCACACAAGTTTTCTTGTTGATTTGTAGTTTTATCTTTTTATCCAATACAAGTTCTTGTTTACAACCTCGTTTCGACGCTGTTGCTCGATGATGCAAATAGTTGCATCATTGACTTTCCTGCAGCTTAACTTAAGCCGCTAGATAAATAGAAAATTCCACCATTTGTAGCTTCCATTTGAACTACAAAATAAAATCCAGCCGCGCCACGACTCGTATGCAATAGAATCGGTTTCCAGCCATGAAAGATAAGTCTAGTTAGCGAGATTTTTCTTTGTCTGGTATCCTCCGGCAACGTAGTATCCTACACGTGCACGCGCCAAACGATAAATTTAGCTGCAACTAGTGCTACGCTTCTACTACAACTTGTGCTACGAAGTTGCTACGTGTAATGTAATCCGATTACTGTATCGATTCGCCTACGATACTTCATAGTTTGCAGCGTGTATGCTTTGGATTAAAACTTTGAGCTTTATTATCATTTTACCGATTTTATTATATAACTCGACATTATTGTGAATCAAGAATATCGGATAAAAACATTCATAACTAATATAATCGCTCCAGACTCGAACCGATATACATGTTGTGTTATATTTGTAATGAATAGAATGAATACAAAAAATAACATTAGCTTAAATCTAGTATTTATTTAGGCAAGCCACGTGTTACGTTTCGACTTGGATTAAGGTGACCATGATATTTTCTATTTCGACTTTTTTATAGGACTTAGAATACATAATAAGCAATGATTTAAGTGAGTTCTAGAAACACATCAAATCAAGCTAATGATCTTTATTAAATACTAGCTTTTGCCTGCGACTTCGTCCGCGTGGCTTGACTTCGGGCAGCATTTTAATTTCCTAGGATAAGTACCCACGAAATCGCGGGCAAAAGCTAGTAGCCTATATTGATCAGTGATAATATAGCATTCAAATGGTGAAAGAATTTTCAAAATCAGTTCAGTTATATATATATGTATAAAGACGATAAGCAACGAAAAAAATCTGAAATAAAATACTCTCGGCATAAGTTTTAAGTATATTACAACAGGCATGTCCTGGTAGTTTTCCTGAATCCTCCATTTCTCAGTGAACGTGGTAACCCCCAGTTAGTCCACATTTCGAGTCTCTCTCTGTTGACCGCAAGTAAATAACGACATTTACACACAATGTACCATTCCCGGCTACAGTACGCATTAGCTACATTGTTTATTTCACTGGCTTGTTGGTAAAATGGTTGGTGATCATGACTACTGGGAAAGAGGTTATAGGTTCGATTCTTACTCAGCGCAATTGCTGCATTATATTTTTTATTAAAACATCATATATTACATTTTGGTACATTAACTATACTCTATTATATATTACGCGTACGAATGATGAGAGTGATGAATGCAGAAAAAGTATGGCAAGCAGCTTATTATTATTATTACCGTCCGGTTTACGAATTACAAAGAGATACTATATAATATTTAAAGACTATTAAGGTTAGAAATCATTAAGACAGACTGTAAACTTGATTAAATAATCAAACAACGAAAGCAGAAAAGTTTAATATAAAACACAAACAAAGCGGAGTTGAGTTCTAGTGATTTAATTTTCCCTTCGTTTTAGAATGAATTTTCCGAAAGTCATCTAGTTTTGTAGCATAGGTTTTAATAAATATTATTAATAACGATAATTATTGTCTTTCAGCAGTAATGTTAACATTCGTAGCAGTTACAAAAAATATTTAATATTCTATTCAATTATAGTTAAGCGCCGGGTATTGTCCATATATTTTTTTTAATAAAAATCAACTTCTTTGAAACGTCTCGCTTGAAGTAACTCAATTACATTTTTTATCAGTCTACCTGTCTGGCTTTTTGTCTGGGACTAATCTTTATAACCGCTAAATTGATTTTGATTGAACTTTCAAAGTGGGATTGAGGAGTTAAAATATCTCATAAAAATTAAGTACCTCATACGTCATTTCAGAAATATGCCTGTTTGTATTACGTTTAGAATGCATTTTCTTTTCTTATTCAATGAAATTTTTGAATACATGAGAATTGAGTTGAAGTCATAGCAAGATATTTGATGAGCATCGGCATGCTGCCAAATTTATATCAGTTCTATCAGTATTCGATTGCAGATTCTTGATATTTTTGAATTGCGTTTTATTTAAACTCTTTCCAAAAGTTTAACTTCAAAGTTAAAATGGAACGGTCAGAAT
Organism: Agara belti belti; assembly: GCA_018245935.1. Taxonomy (NCBI): domain Eukaryota; kingdom Metazoa; phylum Arthropoda; class Insecta; order Lepidoptera; family Hesperiidae; genus Agara; species Agara belti. Next base: position 8,972 of record DWEM01000192.1, read on the forward strand.
ACATCCGCACTTTGAACTGTATAAAACAGACCAAGAATTCAGAATATTATCAATTTTAGAATTCCGAAAAGTAATCTCGATGTTTTCTGAATTTTAAAGTTTAAAATTGTATATTTATTTCCAAAAAGGCGTCACGATAAAAGTAATGTATGGAAATTATATGTACAGGTTTTATTTTTTTTATTTATTTATTTGTTTGTTTAATTATTAACATACTGTTCATTGTTATAATTAATGAACAGACTTAATTGTTGTTACTATTGTATTAATGATACATGACTAATTGGCCCCTTGGTTGAGTGGCAAGAGACCCGGAGTACAAAACCGCAGGTCGTGGGTTCGATTCCCACCCATGACAAACATCTGTGTAATGAGCACATTTGTTTGTTCTGTGTGTGGGTGTAGTAAACATACATATATAAGTATTATATACGTAATTTATCAGTAATCCAGTCACCATAGTTGAAGCTTTACTTAGTTAGGAATCAGGCCGTGTGTCAAGGTGTTTAAGATATAAAAAAAAGATAAATAACATAGATAGTACGTTGATAACGCGAGAAATAAACTTGGCCGCGTGAAGGTATTTCCGTTACTCAGGGCGTATTGCAATCCCATTTGAGGTTGGGTTCAAACGACTATAAAGTGAACCGACCACTTCACATCACGTGGCTTCCGATACATATTACATTTCAGCGTATTGCGGTAACACTTGATCGAATACCCGTTTAAACGTTGGCACCACGCCAGCGAATCACTGGTAACATTATTACCAGTGAAATAAATGTTGAAAACATTCTTTTCATACAAATAAGTTAAGAGTTAAATTTATTGATGCTGAAAAACTTATTGACTGAAGCAGTCAAATATCGATGCATTTCTTTTACACTAATAGATTGTCTAACTGCCAACAGTAACTAACTTGCACGTTATTAGGCGATGATTGAAAAAATGTGAATCACCGGTATGTACGTGAAAACGCGATAAACAGAAATACACAGTAAGAACATATTAATTTTGCATGTTTATTATGCAACTTAAAAAAATCAATTACGGAAATACATTAGATAAGCAAAGTATTTCAAGAAAATACTATTAAAATGCCACGGAAACGAGTGCAAGTGACCCCGCGCCTCGCCGCCTACTTGACCCAACCGCTCCTAAGCGTTGCTACATATTTAAATTAACTATTCGCAATGTTTTATGTGGAAGAACCTTACCAATTAGCATAATGTACGCTGAAAGTTTTATATATAACTAGCTGTGCCCGCTTTTTCATTCGCGTAGAACAACTATTTCAGTAGGTTTTAAAGTATGACCTATTAGTAGGGAGTTCAGTTCTGGCATTTCTTCTCTTGTTCTTTCTTTTGCTAGTAATCTTGGGATCTTTGAACACCATATTTCTCCACATATTACCGATATGTAAATTAAAACTTAGCCAATATTTAAAGCATTTTTCAATTAGCATTAAATCTTAAATAATTCTTTCTTATCGTACATAAATATATCTTAAATCAATCTCTAATAATATGTCAGTAAAAGTCCTATAAAAATCGGTGCAGCCATTCCGAAGCTTACCCGGATTTAATAAATTAAAAACAGACCCTTTAGTGACGGACATAATCTGGTAAAAGCGTTCATCCATTGACGAGCCAAACGTTAAACTTGCTTCACTTTTCAATTTGTTTCACTTCGCAACCGCGGCAGCGCTAATAGCGCTAAGTGTTAACTCGGCTCCCATCAGTACACAAACTTTGCTACCAAAAAAACTTTATTCAGAAAATGATAGTTTCCCAAGACGGATAATTATCTCCTTCATTTCGAGGACGGCGAAAGTTATTCAGCAAGTTATTACTGTTCCTTGTCTTGAGTTTCAAACTAACTTCCTTCTTTACTCATCGTATATATTTGCGTCAATTGTATTCGATATAATTTTCCAAATTATTCCTCGAATATTGCTCTATATTTACAAAAATTAAAATATTGGTATAGTATCGACATAGTTTTAGAATACTAGGTACTAAATGATTTATATTTTGGTTTTCCAAAAATTTACAAGTTATTATATTGAATTTAATATATTTTGCAGAGATTTTGATACACAAATAAAGAAATAAATTACAGGGCTGATGTTTCTTCAGCATTCATCACTCTATCCATCCATCATCAGATTTAATTTGATGTATATTAATTATACAGACTTCCAATTTCGACTTAGTTTGTTCCCTTCAACCTCTCCTGCTTTTTGTTACGCTGTCTGAAACTACTCTTCAGTTCAGTTGCTTTAATACAATGTATTATCATAAGTTTTCAAACGATCGATCTTCACTAACAACTTCATAACTGCCTCGATTTATATTACTCGGTGTCAGTAATGCGAACAAGTTGCTTACATCAGTTCGATATTCAATGGATTTGGCAACGAGTACATTGATCTTTTAATCCATTAATCCATCAATGCATTTTCATTATCATCAACCAGGTTTCAATAGACTTCAAACATGAAAGAAGCCCTCAATTTATTGACCCGACTATGCAGTGGTCAGTGAAGCTAAGCCGCGGATCGTAGCAACGAATCTTATACAGAAGAAATATTTTTATAAATTACAATTTAAAGCTAATTTAAATCTTTTTTAAATCGGCAGGTTAGACAGTTTACAAAAATATTCAAATGACATTAACAGAAAGAAAGAAAGAAACACTTTATTTATAGACTACGACAGCACATAATACAAACGTAATAAAAGTTATAATAATAAAAAAAGACAATTAGAATACTACTCCAGTACTAATACTCCAGTAGCTTTATGAAACTGTGTCATATATGTATATGTTGCCCTACAATATCCTCTATCTTCCAGTAGACGAGCATAGAAATCGGTTAACCCGTTCCAAAATTAAGCCCGGACAAACAGAGACAGACAGACAGACAGACGATAACTTTTAAAAAGTCTGTGTTTCAGTATCGTGTAAAGAACTACAAGCACTTGAGAAAAACGCAGTTATTTTAAAATCACAGACAGACGTTTCAATTTTATTTATATGTAACATTACAGATTTCCAGTGAATACAAGTTAATGAAGTGATTAACAGTAGATATATCTTCAGACAGACCTTACAGCTTCGTAAGTAATGTGTTTCTGAGGAACTGCCCGGAATACTAAATGAAAAAGGCTCCCTCGATAATGTGCATGCATTCAACTTCAATAATGCGAATCGAATACCGAACGAGCAGCGTCACAAGTGGACCTTCACCTTGAACATCTTCAATTGACCTTGACTAGGATTGTAGAAATGAGCCCATTGGCTTATTTATTTGAAACTGTAGCTTTAGATTAGTTTAGTTCAGTTCTTTTTTTATTAGAGTATCCCACTTTGAAGTATAACAGAAATAATTAGGTGATGGTGTGAAGCAAAACACCTTTGAATTTACTTAAAATTTTATATTTGTTAGACCACGATATAAAAATGGTATAAAAAGCGAAAATAATACTAATAGCATTCTCTGCCAGTACATTTTTATGCTACAGAAAAAGACGGTGATTTTTGTAAAAAGCATACTTAAATATGATTTTTAATACACTATTGATTTATTAATTTTATTTAAAACGTTTTTCTTTTAATGTATAGACTAGGCCGCTCCAATTTTTGGGAGAACCGTGCCCTTTGGCTCATTAATAAGTTCGGGCAATCAAAAGCTTAACTTTGAATAAATTAATTTATTATACATATTAGCGTTAAACTTATTTACATCAATATTAACTCGATATTATATTATTGTCGGTGTCTCAAGCCCCGTTGTACGCCTTAAAGTGTTTTAACAGACAAGCTGGTCATTAACCCGTATTTACACCAGTCCACATTGGAGTAGCATGTTCTAGGCGTCCCGCAATTGAAGGAGATACAGAATTCTTCTACTAAAAAGGATTTTGAAAAGTATGTGTAAAACAGAGAAAGAACTACTACTACGTCATCATCTCACGCTGCGACGCTGGTCGCGCGTAGGGAATACGGGTGTCGAGGATTCCCTCTCTACCCGAGCTGGACTCATGGGGTACAGAGAACACAAAATACCAACGATATATATCTATCTATTGTCCGCTTTAATTATTCGTTAAGGTAACGCTAATGGCTAGAGGCAAAAGTCTCTAAATTATAATTTAATGAATATTCGATCCGTCACAATTGGGTCCGATTTCGCCGTGGTTAGCGCGCGTTTGATCGACAAGGTCGGTTATTAAATTTAATAATATTAATGATTCTAATAATATTGGTATAATCATACTGTAATGGGTATAATATAGACGTTTAAAGCGACATTAGAGAATGCTACCGAAGTTTTGAAATACTTACATTACATGCTAATTAGATGCAATTTCTGTCTACAAAAGCTAGATCATTCCATCGGCAACAGCCAGAGTGTTGCGTGTGCTAACTAAAGTGAGGACTAAAGTTATTAATTTCATTGGTTTCCTTTCAATGATTTAATTTGGTCTTTTTGTTCTTCTAGTGCGTCTCCATCTAAAACTTGCCAGTGAGCTCCGAATATTTCATCCGGTCGTTTGCGAGGTTGGAAAGCTCAGCGGTACTTATTCTGCACTTTGTCTGCAGTCTTCTTGGCAGTTAGGTTATAGCATCATGCAGTGAATAATAGCTTTTGTTACGGGTCCCCAAAGACTTTTATTATTCGCATTGCGACAACACTACATTTTTCAAAGTACAGTACATTTTGTACAGTTTTCGTAACTCTAGAATATTAATAATACTTAAGACTTATATGTCTTATTAGCTTTGGCCGGCGACTACACTCGCGCAGAAATCGAGTTTCCAGATACCAATAAATGCAATAATTCCAAACTGACAAATTTTCATACAATATTTTTATCTGTATTTTATCCACTCGGGGGGAATTTCCAAAATTATTTTCTTAGTACTCACTTGCTTTGTATAAAAACTTAGTATAATGACATATCTATAAACTATCCGCAAAATTACAAAATTTTAGGTTCCGTGGTTTCGGCTTTTTATAGATTATACACATTGTATATAAATAACAGACAATACAATTACAAAGTGTAAAATATACCACAGTCAGTTTCAAATGTAAAGTCCCGACTGAGTCGATTACTTTCACCACCAACGTAACTGTATACTCTCGAATGTACTTGAATTGTGTCACAGTGTAAATAAATAAAATCCAACAGTGACACAGTAGGAATTAAACAGTAATCAGGAACAGGATTGCATGTCTTGTGTGAGCTGCTCCCCCCGACCGCAGAAGTAATTATTTACGTATCTCATTTAAACAGTATTGATGTTTTAACATTTCGCTTCGGAATCACACTGTTACGCCACTATCAAGCCTTTCATTCATCTACTGTTGAACGCTGATTTCCTGGTATGATATGAAGAATAAGATCCAAAGTAATTAGCGTAGGACCTTTCAAATGTAGAGTGTACAGGAGGTTGGTTGTGGTGAATTCTAGCTTATTTCAAATAATAAGTTCAGTGCAGCGGCAAAGTGTCATTTTCCTGGCTTAAAAAAGTAATAATCGACTGTGGTGAGTGGACTTCGTGATGTGTTCCTTCACAGTTATAGCAAGTGATATTTTTTGTTAAAATGACATATAATTTTGTAGTTAGATGTGCATGCCCAGATCGAAACCAGGCCCCGAAGTAGAAGACGGCCATCTGGTTCCAAATTAGGCAATTGAATGCCTGTATTATGGTAACCGGACAGCTGATAAACATACATACAACTCACGACTTAAGGTTTTGCAATTATAGTCTCTAACCTCTAGGCCAGTCACGGTAACTGCATTTTCATGGTAAATAGAGACTTAAGGTAGTATTCAATAAAACTCAAGAGTGGAACGCGGAGTAAGTAATAAAGCAGTACTCGTGGCCGAGCCTCCCACGTCCCGGCCGCAGCTATTTCCGTCCGCGCCGATCGTAATTGCATTGCTCTGATTGAACTCGTTTTGATTTATAACCCATTTAAAATGCGAAATGACACTCAGTCTGTCAGCAATCAGCGGAGTTTATTCTTTTTCTGTTAATTATCATGTGTCATACAAAGATAATAACCTTTCTTTTATACGTTCATTCATACATTAATTACATTGAAATAGTACACAATGAATATAAAAGCATAGCGGCTTTATCACCAAATAAGCGATTTATTTTAAAAATAAAAAAATAATTCGTATGAAATTTAATATTCAGAAGCAACGCAGCCTTAAGAAATTCAATTTTGTTAAGTCTCTAATAATTGAGTGTCTTGGGAGAACGCTGGCCGTTGCCAGGCTTTCTGTTCATTAGCACAAATGGGTAATTATTTGTTTTGTAACAAGCGCTTCCCATCCTACAGAAGCGCGCGAAGTTGAGATGTTTCTACTATTTAATTAAAGGATTCAGATTGGACGCTAATTAACATCGAAGATAATCAAAAAAATTTAGAAAGCTTTGAAAGGGGTCAAACAATATACACAATTCAAAAATAGTGAATTACTACAAACAGTCTACATTACTACAAACAGTACAGACTAGATATGAAATACTTTTTCCATCTATACTTGAAAATTGTACAAATTTCTTAAGTGTTTCTTATGTTCGTCTGTGATATTGTGTACATAAATTGTTAAATAAATAAATAAAAGTTGCCATAAAAATTTGTCATCAACATTCAGCTTTCCAAGAGCACACCTCAGCGTTGGCGAAAACTACTATCCCTTTCAAAACGCCAGCGCTTCGGGGCGTTGAGCCTTTCGCGCCGCGAAAAGACCTCTGAACCCTTTCAATGCCGCACAAAAGGTTCTAACGAAGTTACGAGCCCCTTAGCGGATTCATTCGGTAATTGTTTATTTCATCCCGTAATTACCAAACTTTTGCTGAGGGGATTTGATCGCCAGTTTTATATGAGTTGTAGAAGCACAATGGTATTTATGTAATTAACTATATCAGGCGTTGTATTGCTTAAATTTATTCAAATTCAAGCCGTTTTATTAAATACAAGGTATATTCATATATTCATGAAAAGTCACTCAATATTATGTTACGGTAGGTCGGCAAAAAACTCCGACGCTTTTTTAAAGAGTAACAAGAAATAAATTCAACACGCCGTGGCTTTACTCCAAAAATAAGCGCCCGTGACAGCTTATCGCATGTATCAATATCAACCCGCTGTCATCCGCTTACAAATTAAGGTTAAATTGAAACCATGTCAAAAGAATCGAAAGAAGTGTCGATGAATGTAGGTGTCAAAGTAGATCAAGACATTGCTATCTCGACTAAATAGGTCAGAAACTAGCTGATGCGGAAGTCAAGTCTCTGAAGCCGGTGCGTATGTATAACGAGAGTGATGAATGTAGAAGCAAGTCCGGTTTGCGATTGAGATTTATGATTTTTTTTTTGATGTATAACATATTTTCTTTCGCTGCCCTGCAATCTGTGGAAGTGATTTCGTGAATAGCGACGGAAGTGTGTAAGCGGAAGCCGGGGAAGCTCGCGCTATTTGATTTTCCAAACGAGCACGCGCGGTGGCATTGCTACCCGTTAGTTGATATCAACCCATTTTGCCAGAGTTGGATACCGTTTTATTAATATTAAAATAGAGGTTAGAATTGTTAATTTAAAAAAATACAATTTTCATTTAAAAGAACTAATTTTCGTTAATATAATTTCAAATAATACCTGAATCATTTTTTTTTTCGTTAAAGTGGATTATTATTAATAAGCTGAGATATCAGATGTTACAATAATGGTAAGACTATTGTAAGACTATATTTTTAATATAATTAATAATACACCGACGGTGTATTACAGTTAAGTGTCTGTATTGTATCTCTACATTAGGCTACATGAGTAATTAATTATCTAGTCGCACTGTAAATCATAATGAAGACAGGCCTACCCGTCTAATAACACAAAGCTATCAGTCACGCTGTCACATTCAACTGGGCATCAAGATGTTAACATGAAATGAGATATATGATTTACACCCACGTAATATCTAGCATCTAGACATCGTCTGCGTGGGCTGTGCGCAAAAAATATCTTCTGATTAGATTGGCTAATCCATTCGTATGCCGGGCAACAAACCTCTACGTAATTCAAATGTTGGCCAATTTTAAGATGTTAATCAAGTATCACGGTGTTTATCGAACTATTATACAAACAAGATATAAAATAAAAATGGATTTGATGATAATATAACTTTTGGGAACTTTTGGTATCGGAGGCCAAAACTCGCTTTGGGTCGCTGCGCCACGACAAGTAAGTGAAAATGCAGCGGAATAATAATCATAATCAGTACAGAACCTATTTTTAAAACGTATTTCTTTTTCATTTTAAAAAGCCTCTTTAAATTATTATAGTGTACACGGAAGAAATAGCGAGAAGAGTTAGTAATTAATAAACGTACTTGTCATTTTGAAGTAACACAGCACATATTTACCCTGCACTTTAGTTGCACTGTCAGTGACTTGAAGATATAACTAAACAAAAAGATAAAGCTTCGTATATAAGTATACATAGGTGGAAGTAAATACACGTATATTTCGTTGCCTGATATGAAATCAGATAGCCGTGTGTGAATTTGTACAAATTATGGTTATTATGAACACTGCAATACTTAGCTGGGGAGAATATTGCGATAACAAGCTTTAAATACTATATGAAATAAGTGAACAGTATCCAAACGACGCTAACCTAACATTTATCAATCATTTTATTTTTATTATACCATTACGCCAGGGCCCTAACGCGGTAGGCAGAGAGGCCCGAGTGCTAAATATCTCTATAATTACAGACTTGACCTGTTTCTGTTACATCCGTCACTCTCTTTATCTATACACGCCAATTTCGCAGATAAAAACATAAAGAAAAAACAAAGATTCCTTAATCTTCATTAATTTATCTATCATTATTTTATACATAATATATTGTCGCAAAGTATCGCATAAACGAACCCGTAAATGATTTAATGGTAACCATACATTTTATTGTTGCTCATTCAGCTATTGCAAACGTGCCTTTGTTATAGCCAAAGGGACTATGGAGGTGGTCTTGCAATTCACTCATTTTGCTTTCATTTCCAATTACTATGCTTATTGTCTTAAATTCCAATTTCATTTGCAGTGTCTGCTTGAGTTCATATTTTTCTTTGTAATTGTACACGTGCATTCTTGCATTGTGCATTCTTGTTAACACCTAACTAACGATTTTACTAACTAAACTATTTCACACTATCAGTCCTATACCTAGTCCTATAAGAGACCGGTCGCAGATGTCTATGCACAGTAGTGGCCACTTGTAACACTCTTCACAATGAAAAATTGAAATAATGTTTGTTTATAGTAAAGTTTTCAATGACATGTAAAAAATCCTTCGTATATTGTTGAATGAAGACAATAAGAAATTCTCATTATACATGTGTCCACTTGAAAACATTCTAACTGTATGACAGTTATAACTGTTACAATTATATTAATAAAGACCCTTTCACACAGGTTCTCAGTCTATTTGTACCTTAATTAACTGTCTCAAGGGATGACGAAGCTCAATTTAAAATTGGCCGGCACTTTGTAGCGGTAATGAAGTCTTTCTTCAATTGTTGCCCGATTTGTTACTCCAGACCTTCATCCATTGCCACTAGGTCTATATTACCTTGTCTGTAATTAATGGAACGTAATTATAGACGGAAATAGCTTCACCCGGATTGTACAGTTGGTTTCAGTGTTACGTACTTGTTGTACTGATTACGAAAAGTTCTATAATTACCGAGATAGACCGGTTAGGAGCGGATGGCTTAGATTTCAGTACTCCGGGAGACTGCGGTTCAAATCCTGCCCTACATTATATGACGCGTGTATTTCAAAAATTATAAATAGAAGCAGTGATAGCCTAGTGGTTTTAATTCATCCTCCCACTCCGGAGGGTACGGATTCAAATCCTGGCACACACCTTCGATTTGTTACGTGCGTTTTATAACTTAAAATTTAAATATCACTAGCTATAACAGTGAAAAAAAACATCGCAAGAAAACTTCCCAATCCGCAATAGACCAACGTAATAGACAATGGCATTCAAAACCTTCTCAAACTACAGTAAAAAGGAACAATAAAACGGGAACATGAGATGGAAAAATAAAAGGCGGAACAATGAAAAGGGTTGAAAAAATAACTTCCACGTCTTTCCTACTTTATGAATCCTTTGTGTAACTTAAATCGTTATAATCGAATATTTTATCGTTCGACTGTTGAACAGAGGGCTCTCTGAATTATCAGGTTCAAGGTCATACTCAGCCTTGCTGGAACAATGCGAATTCACAATCTTCACGCGATCTAAAGGAAATTGGTTGAAACTGTTTTTTGCATCCCACTGCCGGGCACGGCCCTGTCTTGCCATTGCGGAAAGCCTGCATATACAATGCAAGTGACAATGGATGTAGGTACCGAAGGATACCGAGACTTTCCTATTTCGACCGAATACTCGTAGGTCAAGTATTCTGATGGGATAATCGAGGGTCCTAAAACAAGCGCGTAAGTATGAAGAGATTGATGTATGTAGAAGCATATCCTATTTGCAAGGATATAGTTATATGGCACTCGATGCTTTCTGCTTACCCCTTTAGGGACCTGGCGTAATGCCGAATTTGGGATCAATTGTAAATATGCCCCAACATATTGTTTTGAGTCATAAAAATACTTTGCAACAGAGACGTAACATACACCTATCGCCCTCACGGCAGGCACGCATCACTTGACCACTCGACTGATTAAAAAAATGTAACATGTAACTCTGAAAGCTGCGAAATGGCGTAATAAAATTAATTTCCGCCGCCTTTCAGCGCAAAACATTAAAATGATTGAGGCTTACGGTGGAGTGGAGAGCCTCGACTCGAGCCTTTGTGAGAAGGACTTTTTTATGAGTGATTCGCGGGCGAGGAGCGCACCCCTCTCAACGTTTCCGGCGTTTATGTTCAATTAGAGAATTGAACTTTTTCTTGGAACCTCAATTGGACTTTTATTTAATTGAAGTATCTAATTACATCTTGCGTATACATCTGTATCCTCGTGAATAGGACTTTAATGAATTTAGTTCAGTGGTTATTAAAACTGGTGGTGGTGGTGGTGGTAGTGCCGGTGGTAGCTGGTTCCGTTCCCGCCCAGGACAAATATGTGTGAAATGTGTGATATATGTGTGATTCCACAGTAACATCATTTTATCACGATAACATTTAATAAAATCTGTTTTAATTTTTTAGTACTTTTAATAATTTTATAGAATTCTTAAATCAATTCATATTCTACTTATCTATGGTGTACAAGAAAAACACGATTTTTAGAACAAATAATGTATCACTTCATCCAAAAAAGGAATTTCCAATCGATGATAAAACAACATTCTGGAATAACGTCCAACCAATTACTCGTTTAAAGCTGTAAAGTCCACACATTACTGGGCTCTCTCATAACTCAAAGCGAAATGAAAATAAACAAACTCATAAAGGGAAATGCAGCATTGCGCTGAAATAACGTTACATAAATTTGAAACTGTTACTCTTGCAATAAGCGACTATTGAATATTTATAACCCTTATACAGAGACTTCGTAATTTAGCGTGTTTGAGTTGAAAACTAACTTAACAATAACAGTATGTTTCATAACATAGTTTCAGGAAAGCGCACCGGACGTCTCATGTTGTAACTTTTCTAACGGTGCGTATGTTTGTGTTCGTTTTAAGATTCAAAGGTATTTTGTCTTTCCACAATGCAATAAGAAATAGAGCCTTTGAAGTTACCGCTTCCACAAATGATATTCTTCCGATGATGCTTCAGTGCGGGGTCGTCTGCCTTCGTCCGTAATATAACGCACCGTTAGAAGCCACCTTAACACTATACCTCCTTTCCGTTCTATACGCGGCGCTAAGGTAAAGGCTTTCCATGTTGAACACTGAGAATTAAGATACTTACACTGTGCAATGTTTACAACCGAAACCAATTAATGAATTATATTCTGTCTTTCCGTCTATTGTGCGCCCAACGACAATAAACAGAAGTCAAATTTGCAAAAAGACCTCGCTCGAGGTCGTTCTCTGGAGGCATTTTCGTGTCGGTTATTTAATTAAAATAAAACCACCACTTGGCATTCGTCTTGAAGAGGCAAATTAAGAGTCGGGCAATGTTGAAGAGCTACGAACTTCTAGAACTGCACCTGATTACTGTAAAATGATATCGGAGCCTTCGGCGCTGTAAGTAAAGTATCTGGTGTGAATATTGAGTGTACCATTCAAATGTCACAGATAAAAATACGTATATTTCCTCGCAGCACTCACCATTGTAAGCATACAGATTAAAAGATCCTGATATGTGACGGTTAAAATCTAAATTACTAGACTATTGTTACTATTGCTGTATTTCTTCTATATATGCATGTTACAGAATGCTATCCCATTCTAAAAATTGTTTTATCTCGAGACAATCTTTTTCAATTCCCGCGTTGTCGGCCGAAACGAAAATGTATTACTGTGTAAACAACTTGTTTATCCCGCGAACGCTTTTTGATACCCCACCATTTTAACGAGGTTTTTTTTTCAAGCATTCCGGGTGAGAATGAATACTTTATTGCTTGGTACTTTATTATCAATTGCTTTGAATATATTATTGGTTATTTTAAAAACTCTGAATTTTTTACATTTCCGCTTCACATAAATTGTATTGATCGCGTGTAATTAGTAATAATAAGTAACCAAAATAATAATTGTAACAGCTCTACACGGCTGGGTACCAAATTAGGCAATTAAATGCCCATTTTATTGTAACCGGACAGCTGGTAAACTTATTATTACAATATTTAACTAGATTTTTTTTTCACTCAGACTCCGGTTTACCATTCAACACTAACCACTAGACTAAAAGGCCCGTTTTAGATGAAGACACAGACAGTCAAATTCAAATTCAAATTCAAATTGTTTTATTCATCATAAGGTACATATATACACTCACAGTAATACCGGAGTAATAGACGATTTGCAATCGTTGCATCAAAAAATACTAAATGAGATTTAAAATTGAAAATCTGCTCATGCATTTACAGTACTCAAACGCAGGCTTTCAATGACATATGTTTCAATATCGCACAGATCCCTGTATGTTTACATTTGTGGTTTCGAAAGCCCTTGTCGCAATACTGCTGCATAAAGGCAGACTCACACTGAGCGGCCGTAAAATATTAATATGTGATGTGTAAAATGCGTAGCTGCAATTTACTATAAACAGTATCAATTCTGCATAGTAAATTGTAATACCAACCTCAATTCGAGTAATATGTGTGAAATAAGTTAGGCTGTGTACATAAGGGTTTTTGGTTTAAATACATTGATCTCTAGTTTTATAAACGTGTACCAAATCGTTTTGTATATTGAAATAAACTGAAATAATGAATAATCATGATAGAAATAGTAATAATTGGTCCAATTCACGCGGCTATCTGATTCAAAGCTAGTCAATTAAATGCCTTTGTAAGCGGACAGTTCATATACAGTACATACTATGTATTACCTATATTAAATATTTTGAATCCACGCAGAAATAAAACAAACAAATGTGCTCATCACACAAATAACCTTGATGGGAATCGAACCCATAACCT
>DWEM01000193.1:0-22619 GCA_018245935.1 Agara belti belti
GTATCCTAGGAAATTAAAATGCTGCCCGAAGCTACTATTGCACGCGAACGAAGTCGCAGGCAAAAGCTAGTGATAAATAAATGTCGAGCGAGCTGTCGTAAAACCGTTAAAGATGTAAACACACGTTGCTCGTTACAGTTGCGAAACCCGAATGGGATAAAATACGGTCGTATATTCAGCTGTGAGCGTTTAAATTGTGTTTGTGGCGTGTGTTTTTGTGCAGAGGTCCACCCACGCGAGGCGCTGAGGTCGGCGCTCCGACGACTGGAGCCAGTCCCGCAGGGGGCGGGCACCCAGGGTAATAGACAATAATTGCTGCCAAGCCCCCGCTAAAAGAATCTGTTCGTGAGCGCACGTCTAGACAGCCCACGCGTTGATGGCAACACAAAAACGTCGCCTTGTTATTCATTCCGATTCAATCGGTGTCTTCATTTTATAAAAAGCAATGTGTGTTATTGTGTTAAAAAATATTCTATTTAACAATACAAATGATGAATGACATTTTATTGTGTCGATGTTCAAGATGAATGGATGTTAATTAAATTCATATCATATCGCATTTCATTGGTTTAGCCACATACTGGTTATTTTTAGGAAATTGTGAGTTGCAGAAGAGGTTAAATGGTTGAAAATAATAACGGAAATACAGTGATTTCTTCAAATACATATTGTGTTATGAACATAGAAAATAACAAGCCACGTTCATTAAGGGGCTTTAAAGAACACGAGACAATGATATAACGTACAATAGCATTATAGTTGCACCCCGGAAGCAAGGACATATATCCCACTTCATCAGATACTTGTTATCCGGGGGTCAAACCCAGGACCAAAAAGGCTATGAATTATATTCTATTATCAAAATCGTTACGTTATCTTACTAGAGTCTTAAAAAATACTGGCTATAAGTAAAACCTGTGTGGCCTCACCAGTAGTTGAGTGTCAAGTGTCTAGGCGACGCGCGCGCTGAGCCAGCATGAGTGTTTCATAAGAAATTGCTCATATGATGACTGATAATAAATAACTAAGCCTAGGATAATTGCACGTCCACATTACCGAACATAACCTAACTTCACTACAATAAGATCTATATCTGCACTAATAATAATATAAAGTTCTTTTTGTATGTATGTTTGAACAGTTTTAACTAAAACTCTATCCAAAGGATTTCAATTACTTCTGGACTGTTCCTTACTTAACTCGATGTCAATAGGCGATCCAAAAATAAATACCAAACTTATTAATATTAAATTATGTATGTACTAGGTACTATAATACAAATATTGGATTGCCCAATCGCCACATGACTATTGGAATGATTACTAACTTGGTAAACAATATAAACAGATATAAATTAAATTAAATGATAAATATTTGCAGAAATAGTAAAATATAACTTGCTAATTAATACGCATGCCCCGCTGACTGACTTATATCCACTGACCCTCTCCTAGAGCCGGTTGCACAAGACATTAACGCAACCGCGCAATCAGACCAGCCGACTCGTGTGATACTAGCCCTAATAGTTCATTTTCCGGATAATTAAGAAAACAAGTTGACACGGCTGCTACTGAATATTCTAACTCAACTATCAAAATGTCGATTCATTTTTAGGTTAGTGCGTTTAGAAATTATGGTAGCTCCTCGACTGTTGGAAATAGACGTTAATAAAAGTAAACAAGAAAGAAAATGATTATTCTCGGCCGAAATGATAACGAATGTGATTGGAGCAATTGCGTATTGTGTTTTCTTGGCAAGGTTAGGCAAGATTTGAGTGACATTGCGAATCATTGAGACTTAGGTGCCAATGTCTTAAGACTCTGCCAATTTAGATGGATTCTCTCTAATCCATTGTAGTCAACGTTTGAGCAAAATAAAGACTCAAAAAGATTTAATATACTATTCCTGAAAATGCATTAGATCATATATTGCGGTAGTATAAAAAAGTAGAGATTCCTACAAAGTAATGTCTGATATTTTAACTATTTTTAAAAATGTGCGAGAATTGAAAAATTTCGAATCTAATGTCAATCAATTTATCATAGAATTGAAAATGGCCTGTTTGACCTGGCCCGAATTGCTTAATTGACAGACAATACATTTGTTTATGAATTTTATCATCTTAATCAATGTCATTTACCCCTATATCGTTCCATTTATCCCAGGGTATTATCCCAGAGTGAGAAAGGTTAAAGATTTGAATTGTACATTGACTGTTAAATGGTGTATTTTTTTAAACTAATACGGTATTAGTGTAACCCTACCCAGACCTGTTTGAATGCAATTTATTATCAATCCGTTTATTAATGGCAAAGTAAGGCACGACTACGTCAAACACGCACACATGTAAAGTTTTTACGCCTACTTTTACCTCACTTTTTACACAGCAATTTTGTTTTATATCTTTTACAATATCTTTCTTTAGATTTACTCTATTAGTGTTAGCCGATCAAAAATGGTTGCCTTCGGTGTTCTTTGTGTGAAATACGTTTACTCAAGTGTTGTTGGTTTTGCTGGCGCCATACAAAAGCCACAGGGCGCGACATTGACCTCCGTAGCCGCTTGTCTAACATTCTCCGTCATTATCTTGATTATTTACTCCACTATTTGAAGTTACCATAACAAGTTCCGCTTATACCTACTGTCGTTGTAAAATCCGCTTCAATATTATTTGTGGTGGGCTAAGAACGAATCTCTAAACGTATCTCGGGAAGATCTTGAGCTTATCGTAGTTCCAAAGCAGATAAGAACAGATTCTCGTTTATGGATGAACTGTGTGGCAAAATTTTTGAACTGTAATGAAGATCTTTAGGAAGTTTTGAGGACTAGTATTCAGTTATAGCAATCGAGTCCCAGAGCTTATGGCCTGGCCACGGGACATTAGCTGCTGTGATTTTTCATGCAACTAAAACGAATGTACTAATCAAGCCACACGTTGCGGCGAGCGATGTTTAGTACCTTCCTATATATTTGTTTTAGGCGCTAGACTTCTCACGTCCCGTGGCCAGGTCAAAAGCTTTAACGTGCTTCGGTAACGTGCCCTCGGAACACGGAAACGCTCAAGGAACTTCGCCACTAGCGATCCACCACTATCAATCAAACGGTTTTCTATCTGCAACCGCGACAAGGTCACGAGTGTTTCTAAAAATGTAATTCTGAATATTGCTCTGTGTTGATAAGCGTTTTAGCTAATGTATATTTGTGTAAAAGTTTTCGATGTCTCTTATCTTCTGGCGTGTTTGTTTCTTGTACTTAAGATATACGTACAATGAAAATTACTTGTACGAAGCATGAACAGCGATTACAAATTCCAACTCCATACAACCCAAAATAAGGATTTGTGACGAAATTGTTTAAATACTTAGCGTTCTTTTAAATGAATAAACAAAAGTCGATATTAATTCTACGTTTTTTTTTTATATTTCGTCGTTTTACATTTAATAACATTTTAAATAAAGTAATAAATGTACAACATGAAAACGTTTTTTTTTGTCGATCTAAAATGACCAACTAATCATCTGTCACCTGTGCAATACCCTCTCGTATGAAACATTTAAAATTGCCTACTAGTATCGGATTACCGAGATAGTTCGATGACTTGCGTCATCAATAAAAACCACGCGCCAAGCCCGAAAGCAATCGGTTTATTTACTATGCTAACTTATGTTTTGATCGTTACGGTTTTCCTAGAATCCGTTGTCATCTATAAATTATTATTATAACTGAATGAAATTTTAAAATTTTCCCCACCGCGCATTCACACCTCAGCATTTCTGATTAAAACATACCTATTAGATTAATTCGATTTGATCGCACAAAAACAGCCGAAACTGAGCAATGATTTCGTAATACAGTAGTGCGTTACGAATTCCTTACATTTAGGTTAATGAACTGTATCATTCTTATCATTTTGCTTTACTTTTTAATTATTCACGATAACCTGATACAATTGAATTTATTAATTTGATATATAACTATTTACGTGTATTATCTATAAAGTGGTATGAGTTGTCTTTCTAGCGCTGAAGATTTCAAAGGATTTGTGTGCGATATTCATACAAAATGGCTATCACGTAATTCGAGTTTTTTATAAATAATAATTTCCCGTAGGTACCTACTACTCGAAAATGTCGTGAACGAGGTGACAATTTTTTGATGCTGTTTTGTTTGTCAGGTATCTACTCTCATAAAGACCTGGACACGTCGCAAGTGGAAGTCGTGACGCCAGTGAAAGTGACACGCGAGGGCGATTACGTGTCGCACGCAGTGGACCACGCGCACCCGCACGGGCACGCACGGGCGCGCCGCGACTTGCACGCCACCGAGCATAAGATGCCGCACGAAGTGCACTATAATCTTACAGTCGGCGGGTGGGACCTCAGGCTGGACCTTAGGTACGTATAACTATATTATGTTATAGTATCCACAATAACTATTTTCTGTCTCCCTCTGTACGTACAATATAACAATCGTATGCCTAATCCAACATAATCCTTACCCGACGCCAAAACGGGAAGGCGGCGCCTTTATTTGTTGCATTCATAGTTAGTTGTTCTTAATGTATGATTGCCCATTTCTAACTACCCAACCAACTAAGTTTGACAAATGTAAAATGTGCCTCCTAAATATTGGCACAATAATATTGTCCGCTGGATTAGCACGTCTAGAATTACCAGGCGTTGATAACTCAACAGCGATAGCGACTCGTAGAGTAACGTAACAATGTTACATTATTATGTTGTGTTAAATATCTGGCGCTTACATTTCGAATTATTTTATGACAACTGTCTGGAGACTAGACTGTTTCGTTGGTCCAATTGTTCAATTTTCACCCGGAATAAATAATATTTGCGTGATAAGCATGAATATATCTTATTTGTCTAGGCCTAACTCATTCATATAAGTACATATGTATAAAAAAAATATAAATGTAATTTCTCCGTTGTCCAGTCCCCATAACACAAACTCTGAGAATATGTTATTATTATATTATATATTGTTAAACGTTTATAAATACTCTTACTTTATTAATATTGTCATAAATGGTTTATGATAATAACATCTGCAGGGAACGTAGACAAATCATTCACTAATGGAGTATCTATAGTCATAAATGTAAAATTGCAAACACACGTGATTGTGTTAATGTAAATAGTAAAAGTGTGATAAATGTATTATGCAAGGAGAAACGTAAGCGTGTGCTGTTATCTGTTTTCACACACACACACACACACTTCCTCCCGCAGCTGATGTGACTCGACCTTCTCGATTATTTGAACTTGTCTCCTCTGTTCCGATTTAAAACATTACGGTCACTGTGTTCTTACGTTTCATGACTTGTTGTGTGTTTGGGGTAATAAAATTCTGACCTTTTTATTGTTGGAACACGGGGCTCCTCTCTTAGTGAGAAGTGTTTATTGGCAGACTAGACCCCCGAGAAACATTATATATTTTAATTAGCGGTGCCGGGCGGGTTTAAACGCATAGATTCCGATCCTATGTGTAAATGAAGCCTTTTCGAATTTCGTAATGTAATGCTTCGATGTTTGACTGTAACATATATATCTATACATCTATAGATAATATACTCTAAGGTCTCCTTGATAAGTCTTTCTTCGTCGTTTTAGAGGGTGATATTTAAATTCTACGTTATAAAACAAACGTAACAAGTCAGGACCTCCTCTCAAATTTCACGGATTACGGGCCTGAATTTTAATCCACGAGGCTCAGTGCTTGTGAGATTTATTGCATAATAATATTTATATATAAATTAAGTATAAGTGGACCTGACCATATATTTGTATTTTTTATTAGTTAAAAACATCCTATTCATTTGTATCTCTCGGCGTTTCTTTTGATTAATCATACGCCCACAAAGGTTAACGAATGAGTGCGTCACAAAAAACTTTAATTGAAATAATAAATTGTACATAATAATGATAGCTACATGTAGGTGCAGTGTATTGTGTCCATGATAGCGTCTATATCTTTAGAATATTAAAATTGAAAGTTCACATTGTGTGTGATTAATTTACGATTTCTTTTCCCAACTATGGGTGTGTGTTATTGACTTTTTTATTGTGTGTTGTTAAACGAAAAGGTTAGTTGATTTATGTGGGATAATAAAGCTTTTCATTCTTTTATCTTACAGGAAGTAAGATTCTCCAATAGTGTTATACGTATTTGTTGGATTGGCCGTTGATACCAATCAGTACTATGAAAATATTACATTACATATTTTGAAAACCGGTTATATTGTACCGGGATATAAAATGATAAGTCATGATTTAAGATGTTAAAATTTTTCTAATACAGTATAAATGTTATTTTACAATGAAATAATCCAACATTTTCAAAACCGTTCCAAGTATAATTTTTTGCTCAAAAAAAACCAGCCGTGTTCGAGTAGATCTTTCAAGCAAATGTAAATGTACAAAA
Organism: Agara belti belti; assembly: GCA_018245935.1. Classification (NCBI taxonomy): domain Eukaryota; kingdom Metazoa; phylum Arthropoda; class Insecta; order Lepidoptera; family Hesperiidae; genus Agara; species Agara belti. The sequence continues at coordinate 6,439 of DWEM01000193.1, forward strand.
TTATATTTCGCAAAACCTAGTATCCGATAGTCTCCTAGTCTCCTACTTTGCCTTTATTTCTAGTGCTCGTTATAACCACATTAAATGAGCAGCAAAGACGATAGTAGTACAATCGGATTGTTGTTAAGTTTTGGTCTGTTGTCTCGATTTTTTCAGCTATTAGTCCCAATAAAGTTTGTACCCGATTTTATTACGTCAGCGCCGAGACAATCTTTCAGCAGTTCACTGTGCGTACATCAATCCTAATAAATCCGTCTTCGCCAACTAGATCTAAGATAGATTTGACCATTAACACTAGTGATAGAGGATATCTGCAGCAGTTCGCCGTAATGTTTTTGAAGGCCTGTGACGGCAGCCAATCTTCACTTCACTAACGTATTAGATTTTGACGTTAACCCTACAACATTGAAAATATAAGCCTTTAATGTAGCTATGATTAATACAATTATTATGGCGGTATTATCAATTAACTGAAAAAAAATAACAAGTTGCATAACGCGGTTTTGATGAAGACGGAAAAACCGTACGAGCGCTGTGAAGTTGATTACAAATATTGTTCATTATTTGTTTTGGATACTAGAAGATATTAATTTCAGACATGTTGTTGGCTAGGCGCCTAATACACCACACGCACTACTTACTGGAGAGCAGGGTAATAAATTTTTCGCGCTATTTCCGTATAACTTTTTTTTTCACAGAACTCTTACCGCACCGTCCCAGTATACTTCGTCTCGAACCGCGAATTACGAGCCGAATGTATTAGCATTGTAGGATAAGTTAAAATTTATCACCGCTGGCTTTAGTCGCAATAATTCCCGACATTTTATTTAGTACAGAGATGTCGCGGAAGAGTCTAATTAATAATTCGATTTCATTTTCGATACGCAAATGCTACTTAAAAATATTAAAATCAGCAGTAGCTAGTAAACTATTGCAGTAAAATAGAGAGTTAATAAATGTGAAATTACTTTGTTCATTTACGAAAAAAATGTATACCACCCTTTCACCTATACAGGAAATCGAGCTTGTGAGAAATAAAAATACTTGCTCTATACATACTAGCATACACTTATTTCGCTCTCTTGCGAGGCATCCTCAGGGTTAAGGCGAGTTTCTTCTGCTATTAATCTGTTCCTAATCTTACATTCTATAGTTAAGATTTTTTAAAATACATCTGTTGTCCATAAATAATCTTACACGCACTATATTTGTCTCAACATTTTTTTAACGAAATGGCCATCACTAACAAACCGACTTCTCGAACGTAAGCTAAAATACACCACTATTTTATTATTCTAATAGAAATCATCTGTCAATTAAAAACGCCGCTAAAATCGATAAACATTACGTCAGTAAAAGCCTGTAATTATACCAATTATCCGAAGTTAGGCTAGCGTTTAGTTTATCTTACGTTAGATATAATGAATTCCAAATCTGGAGCCAGAGCAGCATTCTTGCTGTCGCTAATGCAATAATAAATGAAAAGATACTATCTACATTATCTGCCACTCGGGCCGAGTGCCGGCGCCTATAATAATTGCGTGTTTGAATGTTAAAATATAATTTGAATTTTTCACGTTACTCAATTCTTAAAACCCGGTCATTAAGGTTGGGCCTTCATTATTCTCTGTAAATAGGTCGAGCAGTCGAACACCCACATCGCCCGGGGTGCATTCATATGTAATTTAGCACAATGCAGCGATGCAGAGGCCCAAGTGATTAATTAACGGACGTATCACAGCACACTGTTAAATGTGTTGGATAAAACAGTTTTGATTTTTATGCTTTTTTTATGTCATTAGGTCAAATGATGATTATTGTTGGGATGCCGCGTGATCGTATTTTGTTAAGACATTAATGTTGAATTTAATACACCTATTAGGCTAAATTGAATATAATATGTATTTCATAATTTTAATATATACGAGTACATGATGTGTAATTCTATATACACATTTTTACTATACCCACACATGGAACAAACCAAAAAATACTCCTCACACAAGCTTTTACCCTGAGTGGGAATCGCACCTACACCTCCAGCATAGCAGTTAGAATCTAAACTAAAAAGCCAGTATAACAACTGAAAATATAAGTAAACCAAGCTGAAAATGAAAACTTTCAGAAATAACTTTGGACTTCAAGGAAAATCCGCTTTTACACTGAAATTGTATAACTAGGTCAGTCGACCTTTGTTTAGAGTTGGCTATTTATTTCTAACACATTGGTTAATGAATCTTAGTTATGGAATCTAAAAATTTGTTAACGAAATAATGAAGAAACTATATTCAACATTAAGAGCAAGAAATATAAATACAATTTTAAAAATTTCGTGACTAACTTAAAGTGTTGAGCGGTACATTGTTGCAGTTGGTTTTTCGATTGTCTACTAAGTCTGCTTCGTTTGTCACCAGTCGAAACTTGCATTAAATTTCCTATCAACTGTCATACGTTCCGGCGAATAGAACAGCATAGCAACAATTTACATAAACGTTGTACGGCTCGGCTCGAATTTAGTGTAATTCATACATTACGCGAGTCGGCGTGTGGAGGATTGCAACGGATCAAAGGAGGCGCACCGCGGAAGTACGACGCCTTTTCGCCTGCAATTGCTTCTCGGAAACCCCGCTATCATTCGCACTCGTGTGAACACCACGCACAACTACCGAGAAACTGTTCGTGCAATTTTTTACGCATTCAATATCAAAACTAACACACTTCATTAATAAACATGTGATCGACACACTTACGGATAGGAATGTGGTAGTCCAAAAAAATTGTAGATGTGCTTAAATGTAATAAATTAAAATTATGTCACTTCTCCGCATGCCGTGAATGCGTATGTCGGTTGAGCGACTCTGCTCTCATTGTGTCTTTCTTGTTTTTTTTTTTCGAAACCACACGCTCGATTTGTTTCAAGCCTAAGAATTTTATGATTTGGCTTTAGTATGAAATAAAATGACGATCTGATGTTGTTGAAATTCGTTACAATCAAAATGTACATCGATACATAGACAAAGAAGTTTATTGGCGCAAATATTAGTGCAATTGCAATGGAAGATAGATTCTGAATAACGATTAAAGTACGATCAACTTGTACAGAGAGTAAGATCCTACGTAAAGGATCCTGTTAAAGCTATTATAACCTACGGTGGAAACTATTGAACTTATGGTATGCAATTGTGGTCATAACATTATAGGTATTATGGGTTTACGGGTATTACGACTTAATGTAAATCATTTTGTATTTTGGGGCACATAAGGTTGGAAGTAACCTGTTACTGAATTTCGCTCTATACTCCCAAAAGAGAGGCAGTGCTCAAGCATTTTTAATGGAAAGAAAACAAAAAAATTGGACGGCTTGAAAGTCTCTTCGAAGTTCAATTCATACATATTTATGTGGCAATTATGTATATTGTATGAACAATGAGTGATAAATTTTGCAACAATTTCGTACACAGCCGTCAATCGTTACGAACACCGATTTTATAATATACATCATATACAAGTAATGCCAAAATTATAAGGCATTTATTCGGCCTTTTATATGCTATAATTACCAGGTAATGTGGCGAAATCAAGTAGTACAGTTACAAATTCAAGGATAAACGATAGAGATCCGTCTATCGAACTGTTTATTAAAATATAGAGTTTATATTAATAAAATAAAAATTATTGTAAGAACTGTTTAGCTGCGTATTACTTGATTGCATTTTATACAACGCAAAGTAATTTATACTCAAACCATAAATACTATATAATCGATTGAACCAATTAAGTAAATCATAATGCAATAAAGCGTGCTGTTTAGTATGCATTTCTAAGCAGTTCAACAATTTAAAATTAGTTTGCAAGCTTTATTTACTTTGTTACTTAATTGCGGATAAGCGCACTCATAGCAAATAATATTTATCACCATTTGGCAATACTATAATATAGTGTTTCTAAAAATCGTTATGAATGAATGTTTAAGATATAATCACTGTTTACGGTATTTCATTAATTGCTCCGCGTTTTTATATGCAATTTTTGATTAAAGGAACACCATTAATCTCTTTAGAAGACATAAATATGATAATTTATGCCATGTAATATCAGCCTCCGCGCCGGTGTTAGTTCAAAGTTTATAAAAGCTTAATTGCGGCAATCTTGGGTATAAATGATATTACTATCAGCAATACATCGAAAATTAAACAGAGGTGCTAAAACTAAAAGCGCACACCAGCGGGCAATAAGGATTGTATATTTAATGGTGGGTATATTGGCGCCATCGATTCTAAATTTTCGCAATAGTAGTGCGGGCCCGACACAGCGCCCGCTGCGCCCGACCAGACAGGTTATTTGTGCCAAGTCGTTAGACTTAAAATTATTTACATAACAATTCACATCTGTATAATTATTTTAGTGTTAGGCATATATTTTACAAATATGTCGGTCACGTCTCGCGCGTTATAGCATCACAAACGTCATTATCACACATCATTTTCATCGTTCCTTTGCACGAATCGAGAGATAAAAGTATGCAGAGCGCCGGACATAGTTTGATATTTATGTAATTCGCGGATTATTCTGACACATAAATTTCGCATGTTGAAAACAAGATTCTCAGTTAATCGTATATATTTTCTTGTGAGAAATAATAATGTTTTTAATGTATTATAAACTATTGTACATAAAATTAAACTGCAAGTAGTAACGTATGGTACATTATAGCATTTATAACGTACAACATGATCTGATCGCTCGGTCGGCAACGTTCTAAAATAAGCCGTGTAATTATTTTGGTAATCTCATTTCATGTCAGATCGGGATTTGCACTTGATAAATGTTTCCATATAAAATATGGCTGATTAAAATCACCACTCAACTTAAGCACGTTCATGACAAGCTTCCAGGGCTCAAGTTCAAGATCCTCATAAAATAAAGAATTTGCGCCCTGCTTTAACCGCAACCGCTGTTGCCTAGCGATTTATAATAATAACGTAGGTTATATTTTAATTTATAAATATATTTTATCGTATTGAATTAATTCGAATATCAGAAGGAATAAAAAAAATACCTACCCATTAATGAATTAGGTAGGTCTTGATAATGCGCGATTATAAAATATTAATAAATACATAATATACTTACGTATAAAAATATTTTTTTTATACTAATCTTGCTCTCATTAATAATTTATTATATTTAAATTAGTGAGTATTTCGGTCGGAAGAGTGGGTAATGCAAAATTGTCGGATTCACCGTATCTACTAGTATTAATTCCGATAAAAGATCATATTCTGTGCAAGCTTATGTAACAAAGCTACTTTAAATTCTCAAAATAAGACAGAGGAGTATTGTTTTGGCTCCCTGCCATAAACGTTAATTGTTTCATAGAAGTATCTCTTACTCGTTAAGTGCTCGTGGAATGAGCTACGAGGAGCAATCAATCGGCGAGTGTTGAGTGTCTAGGAAGAGCAGACGCGTCGAGCGTGTAGACACATCCACACTTGTGTCAATACGCGCGTCCCACTGTCGGGCGGCCTATCTGGGGCGGCCATATTTACTCCTACTAATTGCCGTAATGAGTCTTATCTGTGTACTTAGCCGCCACTCGAACTGTTTGCCTGTCGATCGACAGCTCACCTTACTCAAGGTTGAATTGTCCACGAAGATTGCAAGCAACAAACTGGTTTTATGATGTACCGACTACTTAGATATGTAACTGTCGGTTATCCGTGTAGTAAGTAGCCTTAACATGAATGAACGACAAATATCTCGTCGTCAGAAAAATTATTGCATTACAAATAACCTGTATACTTCGTTCTAAAAATATCGTCGATCCGTTCCAACTCGACAATTATATTGTAATTCTGATTATTATTATTATTTCTCTTTTTTCGATCGATATATCTTCTCGAAACCTTAGTAAATTACAAGCGAAACAATGAAACTGCAATGTTATCTTTGTCTTTTCCATTGCGGTTAATAAATTGTTGCATTCCAAGTTTTCTGCCCTGTATCTAAAACCGGCTGTGGCATTACTTACTCGATAAATCTTGACCGTGCTAACTCGAAATCTACTTTTTATGGTCGACGCCATAGTGGACAGATTCCTTGGCCGATATGCGTTTAAACCACAATTTATGGCTACCAAGTGAAATATTTCAAAGTTCGACGATGAAATTAAAAACCTGCAAATTATCGCACGTACAAGGCCAAGTTTGAAGGTAACGCTATACGATAAATGAATGAACAATGATAAGAGAATTAATAAATGTTTTTTAATTGCAGCATTAAATGTTTTCAACTCTTTTAAACTTAAAGAAATTATTGATCATCCTTCATCATTCAACTAATGTTAGCTGTCTTCGACCTTTTTTTGCAGTATTCTTCTTTTGTGTACAAGAAATTTACGTTTTGCATATTATACCTATATGCAAGGTTACAATTGCCTTTCCATTATTACTGTACATTTAAATCAGTTAAGCAAAATTATCTGTAAGTGAGGTGTTTCTCGCGTAACAAATGCGGAGGCGCACAATGACCTTGCCCTGGAATGGAATTTTGATCGCCTCAGTCTTCTTTTTCTTTTTAAAAATTCCACAGAAACATTAGCTAAATATGTAACTATTATGGCTAATATTAAATTATTAGTTTTAGTGTTATATGCATCAAAAACTTTACCGGAAACACGCTTGCTATCTTTATTTTCGACGTACAACAACGCTTCACAATTGTCGCAAAGTTTGAAAATGATATGATAACGCAGTCACGTATAAAATAATTACGCAAATATAAAATTTTACGCAACTTGAATTACCTTGTAAGATATGCAGCTCATTGGATTATACCTCGTTTAGTATACTCGTAAATATAAATTAATATTACGGTTTCCTATAAATACGTCAAATGTTATTCAAATTTATATGAAACAAAAGGGGCCTGTGCCTATCGTTATATTATAATGATCACCAATTTAAATTTAGAAATACGCATTGTTCTTCTTACTTACATAGTTATCTCTAATGCAGTCCTTACTGCATTGGAACACGTAATTTATAGCTGTCAATAAAATGTATTTTATTCAATTTACATAACTTCAATTTTATTAACTTAATTGTAACTCATCAACTGGGCACTGAATATATTTTAAAGTTATGTGTTGTTTTTGTACACAGGCCGTCAGTGACATTCATACCGCCAGCGATGATAGTAGAGCGGCACAGCGCGAGCGGGAGGACGCGGGAGAGGCCGCAGGCGGCCGCCACGGCCTGCCACTACACGGGCTCCGTCCGGGGCCAACCCATGTCTAAGATCGCCATCTCTGCTTGCGATGGACTCGTAAGTCATTTCCAAAGTTAAACTTTTAAACTCTCATCTCACTGTATTACTCAATTCCGATATGATAGTTACATATCCGAGGTATTTGTCCATCGCCGTTCATAATACTGAATATAACACTATTATCCTAATTAAATATATTGACTTTCTGTAATTAGCCACAGTGACCTTTAATGTTTTTGGGTATCCTTATGTATATTTTTATTAAGTGACAGAATCGTACACGTGATCTTGTTTCATTCAATTATTAGTGAGTAAATATTAAACATTTTTAATAAACGTTCAAGTCACAATAATTGTGTTAGATGGGTCATTATATTGACGGAATAATCGATCATCGTGACGTTATTGAGACATGTAATATATTACATAAACAGCCCTTCGGTCATAACTCTAGGATCGAAAACATACGTTATTAAATGTCCTTAGCATATTACATTAAAATACATTCATATATTATGCACGTCAAATTTTAAAATACCCATGAGTTATTACGCACTTAAATTTTCTCAGCCATACGTAGAAGTACATTTGTTATGACATATTTATATATTTAAAAGGAAGTAATATATCATTCATGTCATCTATACGCAACTGCAAATAATTCTTCTTGTAATCTACCTTCGTTAATAACAGGTTCGTGATTCTAAACACCTAACACGTAGTTATGTTTATCAGGAAAACTGTCCACATGTACCTACCAATTGCAAATATTACTACACAAATAGTTTTAATAAAGAACGTTCTTATAAAAAAGCAAATAGTACAATTTTGTTTTGAATTTGGCATGCCACTTATATTTTAAAGAGAACTGTTTTTGAAGGAATATGTACATACATAAAACTACGTAGCAGTATATAAAACAATAACACTAGTTTTTAGTAACATAAATATAATTTGCTACTTGGCAGAATAAAATTGTATATCTAACACGAATATGTTGTTATATCTTATTATTATAAATTGTAATAATTACATGTATTATTTCGTGTCTCGCCGGATGAGTCTTTTTTGTTAACAACTTTAAATTATTGTCCAATTTTAGACTCAGCCTAATAACTTAGAAGTAAAATAAAAAAGATAGACGAATCTCCGAGGATTGCAAACAGACAAGGCCGATCTTGAACGAAGCCTTAACCTTATCGTAACAAGACACGGTATTATGTTATGTTAGAATGACTTGGAATCAATTTTATAATTGCTTACCATGTAACAAAATAATACATAAGTAAGAAGTCTTAAAACTTTAATAAAACAAAATATCAGAACCAATTGTTTGTCACGTCTTTTGAAGAAATGAAAAGCTGTGTATAGATATTTTGCACATTTGCTTCTAACGTAATTTTGGACCACAACATTAATGCAAGCTGAAATATTAAGACCATGTGGCATTGCTAGAGACTAATTCAGATAGATTGATTCTGAAACATAATCATTATCAAAGTTCGAATATACATATGTAGATACCTATATATTGAACATTTAAATTTAATTTTGTAAGTAAAAGATCTTATAACGAAGGAACAAAAACAAAAAGACAAAATAGTTTTGTTTGTGACTCTTACATAATTGTCAAAAACTTTAATAGGATTTATTTGTGTTTTATCTTAGACAGAAATTGCTCCACTAAAATTATTAGGATTTAGGTACATACATTTCTTACACAGCCTCTCGGAACTTCTTGGAATATAACTTAAGTTGTCAGATTAAAATTATTGTCCATAAATTATGTTAAACATGTGAGAATTTCCCAGAAATGTTTTAAAGTAGACTTTCAAAAATATTTTTCAATTTAATTTTATTCGCATTTTATTATAATACGCCTCATCTCAAAACTCATTGTGCATTTTAGTATTCAGCCGCGAATACTGAGATTAAGATTTTTTCCTTTATGAACTTTATGAATACACGAGCGCGGCACGATCTTGATAATTTTGTACGGTTCATTTAATGATTAGACATAATCGCGTGTTGTACCTTAATAAAGTTTTTTATACAGCCTATATTAGAATCTGTTTAAAGTTTAAATCTATTCAAATTAGCACTCATAACTATTTCTTTATTTTGATATAAAGATAATGTAATTTAAAAAATATGTTTTTGTGCATTACCTGGTAAATGTGGATATATAGCTGTACTTACAATTTATTTACTCAATATGATATTTCCTAAGGATTCCTATATGTTCTGACATGTTTTGTTAATGTAAGGCCCACAAACATTAATGTAGGCAAATAATACATTTAAAACCAAAAAGCGAAAAGCTGAAGTGATCATAGTAAATAACACAAGCACTTTAAACGCCAGAGTGCTGCCACTTGACCGGTAGTCGGCGCCAGATGACACTCAGAGTGCTCCATTGTTAGATGACGAGCGTACACTCTTTACACGAGAACTCCGCGTAACGTAAACTTTCACATATTCATGTTTATTTTACCAAACATCTACACATATTTATCTTGACCATCACATCACAATTCTTCTAAGTAAATATTAGAACTTTAGTGAATTATTATAAAATACACATCTATAAAGAAAAGGTTTAAAACGACTGCAAACTTTATATGAGGGACAAAATGTAATAGGCAGTCTTGAATGAGCAACATTGTACCGCGGGTGTGCGACTTTCGCGAGCGGCCTTCCACTGCGCAAGGCCGGCGACATACAGGCTAGCCGGTCGCTCAACCTAATAATAATACGCTACGAGTGTATGCAGTTGATTATCCAAATAGACGTGTACTTAATTACTTAATGTTTCGCCAACTAATCTTCGCAAGTTAAATTATATTCTTGTTTTTGTCTACACCGTGTTTATGAACTCTTCTAAGTCGAAATTTAATAATTTAGTGCCTACATATTTACTTCATTTAGATCTCGTAAGCACGATGTGGCCCATTTTAGATCGGACCGCCTGTTTATTATAAATCACTGTAATCGTATGGATCAGTGAGCAGCTAGAGATATCATCCGGATGGAACCGTTTCCATTAAATTTCACTCAAAACCGCGTCTACTTCTTTATCAATCAATTTATCTAATGTTGCTAGCAAGCAGACGTAAGATTTGTTGACCCACTGGCTTTAAGACCAGTTTGACACGCAACAAGCTCGCGGTTTAATTAAAGGTTCAGAATTATATACAAATACAAATTATAAATGTTTTTCTAGTCAAAAAGTATGTAATACAAATAAATACATATTATTATAAAGTTATAATCTTATTACAATTATAAGACATAGTTTGATTTATATTTATATCTCGAGTAAATCTTATTCGTTGCCAAAACTAATTTGAATCTTTAGTACGATCACAACAGAATAAAATGTGATGTTAGTATTGTTATTTATATTTTTATGTGACATTATTGTTTAGTTTTAATGCGAATGTAATTTGTGAACAGGCTGGCCTTTTGCGGACAGAGTATGGAGAGTTTTGGATTGAACCCTCTAATCAAATTCCCACCGATGGTTCTGCTGGCAGACCCCACGTAATTTTTAAACGATCAGCTGTAGACAAAGTTGAGGCGTTTCATAGAAGAAAGAGAGCATTTGAAAGCAGAATTAATACTCATTCAAGTCAGAGTAGAGATAGTAATGAAAAAGCATCGTTGGAAAAAAACTGGAAATACGCAAACACGAAACGAAATCGGTACAGTAAAGAGGTTATGGATCAACGGAGAAGAATATACTTAGAAGAAAGAAGAAAACTCCTAGAGTCAATGAGGCGTGATCCAACCGAGTATAGAAGACAAAAGACGAAATTGCGAATTGAAGAACGAAGATCGCAGTACAACTCGGTAAGCTCAAGGAGTAACTCAATAGAAAACAGTAATTCTGAACAACACGCAGACACAAAAAATAGGGTCAGAAGCAAACTTAGGAACGAGAAGCCGCGACGCATTAGAAACCGTCGACGAAGGAGAAGGTCCAAAAATTGTGCTACAATACAGCCGCCATACCAGTGGAAGAAAAACAATACATTAACTAACAATGAAATGAAAGGATACAAGTCTCCGAACGCTAAGGTAGAATTTGAATTTTTTTTATGTACTAAAGATTGTAGAGCGGACGTACTACAAACGTTAATCATTATTTGTTTAGACAACGAAAATCATAATGCTATCACAATTGTATCTCGCGAACTTAACTCGTAAATCGCAAGTGAAAGGGAGTTTGTAAATATTGCAAGTTAATTAACACCGAAGCGAAATAATAATACAGTTGGTGCAATTTTAGAAGTATCGGCGATACCATCACCATCAGCTGTCGAAGCGGCCCGATTACGACGGGACAAGGCGTTCGACGCGTTCTGTGAGCCGACCGCGACACGTCGAAGTCTTACTGGTCGCTGATAAGTCTATGACCGATTTTCACAATGAAGGCAATTTAGAAACTTATCTTCTCACAATAATGAACATGGTACGTACAACATTACGGGTTCTGTTGACTTTCAACGCCTTGTACATAAACGAAATGCACCATAAATATCTTTGTTTAGGTATCGTCGCTGTACATGGATCCGTCCATTGGTAACTACATCAAAGTGGTCGTCGTAAAAATTATACTCGTAGAGGAGGTGCAAGCCGCGCCCGATCTGGAAGTGACGACGAACGCTGATTCGACGCTGGCGTCGTTCTGCCGCTGGCAACATCAGCTCAATCCAGAAGACGACCACAATCCCCATCACCACGACGTAGCAATACTCGTGACTAGGCGAGATATCTGCAGCCAGCTCGACACACCTTGTAGGTATGGACTTACTTATATTTATATCACTAACTGATAGATAGCAGTAATAACCCAATTGATTCGCTTGATCAAGATAGATTTACGTTGCATGTAGCGGGACCGGTCCGGTTCGCACGTGACTAAGAATCGTATGCAATTTATTTCATAACAGATAGGTACTGGTCCGCTTATATATATATGCTACATACAAAGAAAAGACACAATCAACTATTCATGTCATATTTTTCATATATAGTCTTGAAATCGATTAAGTGACGCATATTCAATAATAATTATTATGAAACATATGAATTCTTAACATTTCAGTCCTTATTAAACGTTTCTGCGTAAATAATAATGGTTGAAAACCAACTACTAAAGGCATAGACAAATGTCAAAAAAACTACGTTTTTTTTTAATGTCACCAATATCAATTTCACTAAATGAATTAATGAATTCTCCCGCGTAATATATTTACGTATAAAGACATATGTATGTATAAAGACGACATAGAACGTTTAAACACGTGTATAAATGTCATCGAGGTATTAGCGATTTTTTGTTTCATAATTTCGCATTAAAGCAAGGTCAATGGCAGGAGCGGGCATCTGCTGCCGGAGTAAATAGAGTGGCGGTGAGTAACCCGCTCGGAAATAGAACACTTTCGGATTAAATATCCGCCACCTGGAAGTGCGTGGCGGCCACGTGCAATTACGTTTCTCTACTTGAGATGTCAATCATCGATGTCGCTACTTTTATAGAAGATTTTACGACGTCTAATGACTGTACTAATATATATGGACAGATAGGTCAAAGCCCTGCCATTGACACGAATAATTTTTGTATTATTTTCAAAGACCAAGAATTTCCTACCTCGACCAAACAGGTCGGATATTGAGTAATTTGCAGACGCCAAATGTATAAATTTTGAAATAAATGAATCCACGTCTGCGACTAAATAATTTTGCACTACAAACCTAACGATTGGTATCTACGCGCTATGCGCTACAGATACAGAACTGTCACATAGACTGTACATTTAGATATTGTAACCATTTATCATCGTGATGTATGGTGGTGCAGTGAAATGCGCGATGTACATACGTTGCATAATCGAATTGTTTGCTCTGTTTGGTGTTCGGTTTGAAACGTTTACTTTGCCGATAATCCGCAAAACACTTAACACTCAATGGCGGCACCGGCGAGTCTGACCATGCAATTACAACACAACAAATAGCCGTTTGGATACATGCTTCGCGATTAAATATTTGTATACATTATCTCTAGTATACTCGTACACTCGGGCACACAATATGATCATAACATTTTGACAGTTTTAAACAATCTCACCGAACTACAACGTTAACGTAAATTATGGTTGTGATAAAACACAAGGTGCTAACAGGTTACTTACATGTTGTTCCTACTGGTATATGCTATTCAAATTGCGTTGAATTTTTTGGAACAGAAAGGTTCTACAGCTACGGCGTAGCTTATGATACACGATTTCAATATTAAAACATAGTCAGCATTAGAATTTTTAAAATAACTATTGTTGCGGAGACTAAATAAAATAGAGGTAATATAGTATTACGTTAGGTCTCCTCTTTCATTTATAATTCACTAACAGCGTTGACCGAATACAACACGTCGGCACTTCAAAAGCGCCGACATTAATGCCAAGGATATTCGGTGTGTACAAATTGGGCATTCATTATTTTAACAAAAGCCTGCAACTTTATATAGCGTCACATAATAATTACAAGTAGAATTTAATCATTGCACAACTGCCGCCACTTAACTACTCACTGCGATACAATTTATCGGAATCTCCGATAGGCGCACGATTATTTATAGTTTCTGTGCGAACTATTTTCAATAGACAGCCTATTTGTAGTTCACCTAGATGCAGTTAACGTAATATGTAAATTTCAAGAGAACACATGGACGGCCCGCGGACCTGGAATAGCCGCCGTTGATGCGAAGCAGACGTATCGCTCTTATGTAATACCCCATTAACAAGTACATTGCATATTTGTTTGAATTACGTATTCCCAACGCTGTTGAAATGTTTATTGATAAATGTAAACTTAAACTTTTTTTTTAAGCTCCTTTCTATAAATACCGAGATGGTATTCGAACGATAATTGCGGAGATACATACATTTCTATTCGACGCACGTACGAACAAGAATATTTACCAAAAAACCAGTGTGTAATGTATGCAATAAGAAAGCACGTTGCATTCGGTAAACGGTACAAACGAGAAGTCGAATGTTCTCGGAAGGCGGCAATCAAAAGACAATGAGTGTGTTCGTAACGGTGTCGAACCTCGAGGCTGTTGGCGGGCGCAATGCATCCATGCATTATGCATCGAACCGTATAAAAGTTCATTTAATCGATAAAAAAAAACTTAACTCCTATATCAACAATTAAGCGGTATAAGCAAATAGGAAATACGATAATCATTGTTGCTGTTTAGTCTTATTTGATTTTAATTTATTTAATTGAATCACATTCTTTGTAATAATAATTTAGCGTAACCTGTTTATTAACCGGTAACGTTAACAGCAAAAAAAAGAAAAAATGCAATAAAAAAGATATAATTTCTTATCGCATTTATTGAATTTCTGTTTGATCTCTAATATGTGTGTACATACAACAGATACGGCTGTTGCGTAAAGACTTTGAATTCTGATGGCAAATTGATTGTTGGCAATTATTTAAACGGATCTACTGTTTACTGGGCACGGCAAATACTTGATTTAGAGAAAGTACGAGTCATTTTTTATTCGGAACTCAATATTTGTGAAACTCAATAGCTAGAGAAAAATCTAGATACCACATGTTTATTACAAGTATTTACATAAGCCATTGGAATTTGGTTTTGCGTCATCTAATATTGATTTAGTGTTTATAATTTTTTTTTCACAATTTTTTTACTTTGTATTTCACAAAAATGTATTCGATGCACTTCTTACTTTATTGAAATCCCTACAAATATAACAATGCAAAAAAAAACCCAATTGAGAAATACAGATTACAATTCAATTTAATCTTACGTATTAAAATTATCAAGCTATGCCGATTTACTAATCATTGACCTCATGTACATACGTAACAACGCAGTGTTATTTATAAAGCGTACAATAAAATAATGCAAGTTCAATTATAATATAATGTGTTTTGATCGTAGTTTCGATAAAAGTAATTTAAATTGATTATTGTGTATTGTGGTCGTGTGCAAAGCTTGCCGACGCCAAGCTGTCTCGAAACTGGCGGGTCGCTGCGCCCACTTATTTCACCTCTGTTACGTATACCGGTATGTATATGTATTATGTGTTCACAGCTCAATCAACATTGATAAATAATGTTAAAGTCACTTCAACTTTATTTGAAAGACAGCCACTTATACCTGTCTGCGATATTCGATTATTCGACTTATAATCAATTACTCTTTCTTTACAACGATAGAGGAATTCCATATGGACATTTTCCATAGTATTTGTGTATCTTACTGAAATATATAATTTAATAAAATATATATACTTCTATTTTGTGGCTCTTTCTTAGCAATAAAATCGATCGATCGGTGTTTACAACCAAAATCAATGATACGAGATACTAAAAATAAAACAAGCCACCGTGACAACTGTACGTTATCGTTTTTATCTCCTATCTATTTTTTAAATTCGTTTTGATTTACGATAAGAAAAATCTGTGTACTGAGAAATATCGCAATATTAAATGGGACGAAGCTCATAATTAATTCAACTCGAATTCGACAATCGTTATCCGTGCAACGCGTGTACGTTCATTTATATTATTAACAACACCGTTCTTTTATCAAAATTCATTTGTAAGAGAAACTTTAAACGGAATAATAAAACATGTCAATTTTATTTACTACTAGCTGTGCCCGCGACTTCGTCCACGTTTGAAAAAGTAGCCTCAGTTACTATTCATTACATTAGCTATCTGCCAGTTCCAGAGATAAGCCAGAACAAACTGACAGACAGACAATAATTTAAAAAAATGTTATTTTGGTATATGTGACTGCCTCGTTGGTCGAGCGGTTGCTAGCGCGACTGCCGATCGGGAGGTCCTGGGTTCAAATCCCGGGTTGGGTA